>JAAAKL020005111.1:0-19834 GCA_010016065.2 Carybdea cf. marsupialis auct. non (Linnaeus, 1758)
AAAGGTGTGTGTGTGGGGGGGGGGGGGGGGGGTGGTTTTTCCGAAAAACGTCGAAGGAGAAATTAATGGGGATACTTGGAAGGGGGGTAACGATCGAGTATTTACAGTAAGCATAGATGTTTGTTAATGAATAAATGCTTGAAGGCAACGATAGGCTTTATTGAAAGTGTAATGTAGTTTTCCAACTGTACAAACTTTTTAAGCTTCCCAAACACCTGACTGAATTTACCCGACAGAACATTGAGTGGGTCTACATGTGCTAAACCTAGTGACGTCATGGAGTACTAAATCCTCTCTGGAATTACTACAGTATAGGGCTTCCATCTTAAGGAAGTCAAAGAACATCCTCAAAACGGCAGTGCAAGTAATTATGGATGATGGCTGTACCCTTTTTGTGCCCTAAGTACCATTTGTAGACCATGAGTTAGCCTGTTTGATGGTCTTGCTATTTGTGATCTAGGGTATCGTCAATGCCGCGCCCTCTGCTCTTCAGGGGCATTTGATTACGTAACTGCAAAGGAAGTTCATGCAGATTTTATATTTAGTTGTTTATTGAAAGTTATCTATGATCCAGAGTTTTCGGTGTTCATTGTTTTCCATGATGTGGTTTGCTGTTATGTTGCGTTTTGTTTGTTTGTTTTCTATATGTTATGTTGATATTTATTTATTTCGCTCTTCCAAACTCATAGTGGCTACACAAATATCGATTAGCGTTAACATTGTCAAGATTCTTTAAATGCACGTAACAGAATGAGGAGCAGTGAAATCGCGTCCCAGTGTCAAGTCCCAACCTCATGGTTGTTTTTGTTTCTTGAACTTTCATCTACTTGATTCGCCTTAACACGAGACCGACGAAAATTCATTTCTGGTTGTGTCGTCGAGTGTGCAATATTTGGCATTTTACTTAATGTTTCTTTTTAAGGAACAAAAAGCACGATATGTACAATGGTAAACTTCTAGTTTTTGTTTTTTCTGCGTTTATATCTTTTTTATGATAGATCATCCATCTTACATAAATGTTTGAGAACTCCGTCCTGCAAGTCATATGATTGACTGATGTCAAACGCGTCGTTGATGCTCTTCCTTTACCAGCTGTGAACGTGCATCCTTTATGCCACTTTTTTTATCGTTGAGACAACAAAGAATACTTTTACTTGACTTTAAGTGTTCTTACACTGTGCATTACGAAGAACGTCATCTATTAACATATCTAGATTTTTATGGCACATACGAAGTTTGACGACCGTGACTGCTAAAATCTCATCAGCAGGAAATTTTGATTTATTTTTCAGTGGATGATTCTTGACTACAATCAATTTAAACCAGGGAAACCGTTGGCCCCAGATACTCTATGGGTTCTGGAGCAGATCCCAGGAGCTGTTGAAATGGCAGATATGACTGCGAAGTTGGAAGGTCAGCGTTACTGGGCAAGCTTCAACCTCCCGTAAGTTACGTTCGCACACTCTATGTTACCTCCTTGCCCAACCTCTCAATTTAATAATATTTATGTTGAGGTGTTGCTTTTTTACGTTACCTGATTATTGGTTCCATTACTTTCACTAACGATGTTTGATTGACTTCAATCTTCTCTAATTCTTTCCACAGCTGCTTCTGCTACTCCAGCTGCTGCTCCTACTCCAGCTGCTGCTCCTACTCCAGCTGCTGCTCCTACTCCATCTCCAACACCTGCTCCTTTGGGTTCTCCTACTCCTCTTATTGCTCGTGCTCCTACTCCTACATCTGCTCGTACTCCTTCACTTGCTCCGACTGCTCCTTCTGGTCATACTCCTGTTCTGCGCCTACTCGTGCTCCTGCAACTACTGTTATTGCGGCTGCTCCTACACCTACCCCTGCTCCTACTCCTACTCCTGCTCCTGCTCCTGCTCCTGCTCCTACTCTCCTTCCTGCCCCTATTCCCTCTACTGCTCCAGTTCCCTATACCTACATCTGCTCCTTCACCTACCCCAGCCCTGCTCTATTTTGCTTTGCTTTGCTCTGCTCATTATTATTTTGTATTACTTCAGTTATTCAGTTTAACTGCTGTTTCTGTTCTCCTTTTGTCGTTAAGGTTTTTTCCGTATATTTACAATCTCAGTGGATGTACAGCAAGCAAGGCAAAGCACGGCTCCTGGTTCGACTATGACTTAAACCCTCGATCCCAAATATTCAAAAGAGATCACGGGAAGGTTCTGGACATGCAGTCACTTGTTAAGCTCATGAGGTAATTTTCACTAGATTCCTATATCATTTCCTCTGGTATTTTCTGATTAACGTAGTATTAAAACGGTTGCGGGATATTCAGATACTCCCGTTAATTAGGTAACTTCAACTTTATATTGCAATTATAATCGTGGCTGCTGAGAATTCGCCATACAAAATTTGTAATAAAGAGGCCTTCCACGTAAGCTATTATTGGTTGGTGTTCTAGGTGGGATGACATCCTGAACTAAAGGGTACTTGAATTCACCGATTTGCAGATGCAGGGTTTGATTTTCAAGATAATTATTCTCCAAGACTTGAGGTATACGATGCGAAGACTCGACATTTTAAAATTTTATTACCCGAAATCTTACATGGATATACCGTATTTTCTTGAATGAAAGCCGCAACTTTTTTTCTTGAAAAATAAATAGAAGGCGCATTTATTTTTTGGAAAGCATAAAATTTGAGCCGGGAATGGAATAACAACGACGGCCTTTATCAATAGAGAACTTTCTACCAGCTTCTCTGTTGTTATTTTCTTGAGCATATTTAATCACAACTTCTTTGAATTTCAACTCGTAATCTTTTCTTTTCTCTGCCATATTCACAACTGAAATCAAAATTCATGCAAATGCTTACTTTTCGAAGCCTAATTATCGAATGCGTTTCTTTGTGCTTCAATGGCTTCATATAAATGATTGAAAAGAAAGTATTGATAAATTCAGCCGCAATTTTTTCTTTGAAAAAAAGTAGAAGCCGAGGCTTCTATTCAAGAAAATATGGTACTTGCAGTCTAACTAGGCGAAGAATAAGAATATTTGGGGATTGCCTAGTGGTTTATACTAATTGTATGTTGCATACATCCTTGTGGGCGTTTAAGTTTTTGTTGAAACACGAGTTTACACTCAGTTCTTAGAAAAGTATTTTGTTCAGAATGTTTGATTAAGGATGACCAAAACTTAACTATAACACGGGGTATTTGTCTGATCAGTTTGTCTTGTCATATAGTTTTTTAGGAGTTTAGTGCTAAATCGATGTTAGATGCAGTAGCTTAAGACAGCATTAAGACAACGCGTGCGAGTGATAAAGAACCTGAATGCCACACATTAAGTTGTTAGGTTTCATGGTTAGAGGCCCTACCCTGCTGTAATTTTAGTAACTACGAAACTGAGTGGATTGTGCGTTATTGTCGCAAAATTGAAATTTGTCTCGTGGATGCAATGACTTCTTGCTGACGATCGAGTGAATTTAGGTTTTCGAGTTAAGGCAACAATTTCCTGGAAAGTAAGCATGAATGGTCACAGAAGATACAGCTTGCACAAATACGACATCACTATAGTGTTAGCATTATTATTCACTCATAATTACACGATTGGAGGACGTTAGTAGCAATGAACTGTAAACCAAGTCTTCTCGTATCATACAAGTAGCAGCACAAGAGGGAATCAACAATGACATGTTTGGGAGCTTAGCGCCGTGGGCATTTGTCCATTTCTGCAGGACTCCGCCAAATACTGGCCCTTTTATTTTTATGGAAGGAAGTAAAGTAAATTACTTCTTGCTTTTGGAGTGTTTTACGAATTCATGTTATCATGTTATTCCACTGAAGGGGAATTTAATCGATTCATAATTCAGAATGTGATAGTGAATTCTGGTGAATTTGAGGGGAAGGACAAGGGAAATAATTTTACCTACCTGTCAGTCAAAATAGTATTCTTTTTTATTTTTAAGATACAATGATTATCAGCATGATGCTTTGTCAAAGTGCGAGAAATGCAAGCCTCCGTTCAGTGCAGAAAACGCCATTTCTGCCAGGAGTGACCTAAACCCTAAGAATGGAACGTACGCCTTCGCTGCCTTAGGCCACAGAAGACATGGTGGTACAGACTGTAAGGTGAGTAGAATGATTAGAATATATGACGTTTTTTATTTAGTGATGGCCTGTGACGTTGGTAAGAGAGTTGAGTGGACGCGCTTCTTGCTTGGTATGCAGTCAGGGAAAAGGGTTCAATTAGGCCTTACCGCTCTGTAATTGTCAAAGTAATATTATAGTCGGAAAACATTGAGTCTAAAAGACATCTGAACGTTTTGACGTCGGTAAAATGTTGTGATTTTGCCGAAAGGATATTGTTTTTAAAAAATCTTTCTTAATATTCTGTTGTAAGCTGCTTATATGTTTTAAAAACGTATTTCTCCTCTTAGATTTGCCGCCATTCGCCCTGTTCATGGAACAGGAAGATTCAATGTAAACTAAAGTGTATTATTTCTATTAAGTCGAACGTCAACCACAACACCACCACCCCCCTCCCCCTCCCACCCATGTGATTTTTTATGACGTCACGTGAAGACCCATACCATGAGCAAGCATTTCCTACTGAATACATATACTATCCTTCAACTCATCACAATGTGTATTGCTTTATGAAATTAGACATTTTTTGGACCACAGAAGCTTATTTGTTATGATCGGTTTATGAAATTTGTAATGAAAGGTATAATTAGACAGTAATCGATGGAAGGAATGGGAGATAAGGATGACAAATGCTTGATTGATGGTCATAGACAGAGTTACTCTTCAAAAAGCAACAACTATTAGATAAGTGGGTCCGTATTGGAACGTCGTAGAATTACACAAGCATCAATATACTCTCATTCGGCTTGAAGCTGCAACTGGTATTTTGTAGTAACGTGTTATACAATATCCACTGATAGGGTTCATACGGGAAATAAAAAAATTTGGTCCATAGCTCGAATTGAAGCATGGTAGTTAAAGGAGTGATGGCATTTGCTCCAAAATAGGTTTGCTCGCACCTCGTTATCATAGAGCAACACAATAAGAAGCGGCGGACAAATGTATGCCATGAGAACATTTCAAAGTGTGCGATCATAGCAATTATGAGTTTTTGTTAACATGGTCGTTTTATAAATTGTGTAGGTGCCAGCCATTTGTAGTGTTTTAAGACGAGAATAGGCTAATTGGAGCTTTTATGGAAGCCTGGCGTAGCTTTACAAGAGATGTTGTTCACTGGGAGACAGAATCAGCGAATCAAATACAGACTGTCTCGGCAGAGAGTAATCATCATCGCCTTTCAGCAATCTTGAGAACGCTGTAGGGGATATCTTTGCCAACTAAAGTGGTAAAATATGTCTGCTGTAATTCGATCGGATATGTGTTATATATGTTACTTCGTCGTTCAGCAAAATTTCTTCAGAAGCAGAGGCTAAGTCAATCGTCACAGCAAATTTTTGTAACTTTTTTGGCACTTTTACTTTTCTCTAGTATTTTTTTTGATTTTTGATATATGAGTGCCACATTCATGTATTCAAGTTATGATGTGATTTTATTCAGCTGAAAGATCGTTCAATTGATTAATTAAGCTTATAGTTATCCCCAAGTGCAGCCAGGCCAGAATCAAATAGCTGTGGGGCCGTGCCTGGACCTGGGCCTCTGAAGACGTCCTCTCGCGTGCTGTGTGCTGTGTGCTGTCTGATCTTATTCGCATATTTGTCAATAGTCCTCTTTTAGGGCAAAGGTATGACCACGCATTTAATTTTAATTGCGCCAAAATGAAATTTTATCGTTACTATACGATGTTTTTCAGTAGTTTATGAAGATTAAGTCTCAATATCTCCTGCCTGACTGATGTATCTGCTGGAAACCCTTGCGGTTCCACCATAACAAGGCATTCTCGTTATTAGGAAGTTTTAGGGGGGCAGCGGCTCCTTTGTCCGGTCTTGGACAGATTGAAGGGCTGGATGCCAGTCTTCGTGTTTAAGTTACATGGGGCAAAGAGGCTGGTCTCCGCATTGCGTAGAGATAGATGTTAGTCACCTCTGGTTGAAGGGTGGGAGTTATTTGAGGGGACTATATAAGTAGATTATCTGATCATTTAGGGTGAACGCAACTCAAAAGTACATTTTTGTGGGGTTTTTTTGCAGGCCACCAACTTTAAAATGTCCCAATCACTTTCAAGTTATGCTGTTAGTGGCCCCACGCATGACCAACAACCGGTTTTCCAGTGGTCGACGTCCGGATGGAAAAGACCAGTTGGACACCCGGACAAGTGGAACTTTGAACCAACTCCTTTGCACTGGGTTTGAGTATTAGACGAAGAAGCAAGGTAAAGAGGTACTGATTTCTGGTTTTATTACTAAACATTTAAGTTGAATTAGGCACTGAAGACGTCGCCGTGTTTGATTTGCTCTGCTTTATTGATGGTGTCTTTTAGGGAAGAAATCTATAAATCTCCACCTTACAGTGCTACAGAGAGTATGGACGTACAACGGGGTGGCTGATACGAGTTCCAGAAATCAGTGAAAGTATTCCGAGTAAAGAAATTATTTATCTTGTTTTTGTAGTTCTTTGGCATGGCCGAGCCATTGCATAGATAATTCTACCTTTATGTTGTTAAATCAGACGCATTTAGCAAGCACGTTATATGGCAAGACATAGCTAGAGGTTTAATAATGTCTGCTACTTCGCATGTCGAACAGTGCTAAATGTTACCCAGCACGACATATTTCACATAATTTGGTCTTCCCTATACAAAAGGATTTTGTATTTTTTGCAATTTCCTTGCTGTTACCATGGTACATAAACTTCTTTTCCCCCCGTTTCCCGGTGTGTTTCAGATATGAAAGTAATGTAGATACCGTCAACTGCATCTAACAAACGTTTAATGTAGAGTGATGTTTAATTGCAGAAACCACTTTTCGTGCTACGTTGCAAATGCACCAGATTCATGCTGAAGTCATTCTTTCCCTTTTTCGCTACTCATAAGACCGTTAGACAACAATCTATCCTTTGTAAATTTGGGGTTCAGAAGGAAACTCGGTTTGTTAATTCATTGCTCAGTTTCGCTGCTGCACGTAACACGTTATTCGTCCTTTTTTATCTCCTTACTTCCACGTAGTATGTGAATACATCTGTTGCTGTAGTTAAAGCAAAAATCTCCTTCAAGTATCAACGTTCCCATGTATGTTTCCCCAGTCCTGTGGGATCAACGTGTGATGATTTATGGGTACATCCCACGTCAAGTCTACAGGGCAAGGTTTGAGAAAAACGGTACGATTATTATAATATGATTACAATACAATTGAGTTAGGTGCATGGGTACTACATTATTGGAATAGGTGCATAATTACCGCATCAGTGAGATAGGTGCACGTGTATCGCATCAGTAAGATAGGTGCATGGGTACCGCATCATTGAGATAGGTGCATGGGTACCGCAGTATTGAGATAGGTGCATGGGTACCGCATCATTGAGATAGGTGCATGGGTACCGCATCATTGAGATAGGTGCATGGGTACCGCATCATTGAGATAGGTGCTATCTTTCTTTTCCTGATTCCGGTATAAAGTAATTTATATTTTAATACTTCTGGTTTTGGTCTCCTTTCCAGTTCTTTGTAATGGAGAAACTTGCAGTAGTTTGGTAGAAGATTGATCCTTTCAAGTAGACTGGAAAATTTAACGAAATGAGAATATAGCGTAATGAGAATGTACAATATGAATCCGTTAGAGCATGCTGACCGTGAATTAGACACCTTCTAATACTACAAACCAAACGCCAGGAAGCTGAGCGAGAAATTGAATATAAGGACAAGATGCTGGGAACATACGTCCAACGAGAACACCCTATGGACATGGTTTTGGAAACCACAAAATTTTTGGGATACAAAGGCGCGGCAAATATGACATAATACCTCGAATCATAGAGATACAGTACTAATCATGTTATTAAGCATGGAATCACTGTTGTTTATCTCCATAAGATATATAGATAGTAGTACACGGCGGAATAGTGTCGGAAAAGGAAGATACTTGATAGTCTCTCATTAGTTTTGTTCATGCCAATTACAATTTCAAAGAGTCCTAAGGCATTACAGGTTCCTCGCCCTTTATCAGATGCACATAGTTCTGTCTAGCGATGATGCGATCCAGGATCTTGTACAACGTCAGATTAAAGCAATGAAAAATATGTCCTGAAGAGTAATTCAATTCAAAATATGTGTGTGATACATCTGATCGTAAAACTGATCGTGTATGTATATATTTTTAGGATGGTAAGGATTTTACATCCTGAATGCTGCTGTTGATTATAAGCGGAAAAGACCATCTGCATATTGAGTTATGGGTCTTTTATTATTTGTGCAATGCTGATCATCAATTTCAGGAAATTGATGTTAGTCTGTTTGATCACGGGTCGCACTTCCATTAATCATGCTAGCACCTTCAGTCAACTGCAGCCACTTAAATTGTTGTTTCACGAGTGAGTAACAGTCATTACTTTAGGTTTAGGTTAAATAACAAATCGTGACCAAAGTTTTGAAAAGGCGATTTATGCTACATTGTGGACTCAGATCGAACAGTTTTGTTATAAAAGTAGGCGTTTACCCGAATGAACGGGGGTCGTTTTACCGGTATTTAATGACCAGGCAAGCAGGATCCAACTCTTATGATGGTAATTGATTGTAATGAGCACGAATTTGAAATCTCTATGCCTTCATGGCGTAAGGTGTTAATTTCAGCTCAGTGCACTGCTTTGCTGCTTCAGAAAGAACTATGTGAAGCTGGTGTTATCACTGTAGCACGTTCACCATCGATTTCTTCTATTTATGGTAAAGTCAGTGCAGGATTGACGAAAATGACTATTTTCTAAGCGGCTTGTTGACCGAGGACCTCCATAATTGATTGGCATGGGGTTATGACAAATCCGGATAAGCTCGGATGCAGATAGAAGGTGATACTAAGCAAGGCAGATATCCGAAATTTTGAGTTTCTGCAATATGCGGGGTTTTTTCATAGTACAATTAAAACATGGCTTGCCTTCTTAATACTTCACCGGAATAGTAATTGTTTCGTTGTTGTTGGGAGATAATTGTTCATTGATGAATGATGTCAGATATTACGAAATATTATGTTTTCAAGCTGGTGACGATAGTAAGCCCGTAGGTTGAGTCAGCCCATTTACTGATATTTAGTACCCATAGCTGTGCACTCCAATACTTCAGTGTTGTGCGGTGCTGGTCAAACACTATTGTGGTCTCTCGGGGTGAGGGGGGAGGAGTATTTTTTGAACTTAGGAATTATATTAAGCAAAAGGGGGTTTAAAAACTCACGTTATTGCCACACGTCCTTTAATGATTGTCTTGAAGACGGCGTTGTCGGTAAGAGATGCGTTGATTATTGATAGGGCCAAAGAAATGATAGTGCTGAAACCATGCGAGAGTCACAACATAAGAAGCACTCGTGAAGATTCTGGTATGAACGCCTGCTGAAAAGTGCCCTTTTTGCTTTGCTTTCAAGCATCGTAATGTTTCATTACAGTTGTTATTGATTTGAAAGGACATGTTGTATACTGGTTGCCAGGTACAGCATTGGTAACGTTTGCTTTACGATAGTTCTTGGAATGGACTAGGATGATTCATTGATAAGGTACCAAAATCGATCTAATAGTACCGTTTCGGTAGTCAGATTGTATTGAAGTGCCGGTGTTAAACAGTAGGTTCACACTTATAATTGATATCCTTGGCAAAAGTGCCAAAGTCGTCACCGAATCGGTTTTGTACTGCCTTTAATATGATGCTTTAAGAAGATGAATGCGTCTCACTTATTATTTGAATATTTTCTCATGAACTGTTATATTTTTGCCTTTAGGGCCCAGATGCTTTCTTTGTATAAAATCGGCGTATTTGGTAGCATAGACTGGACAGTGTAATTTGAAGCTTGTCCTTTAAAGTTGTTTATATAAGAATTTTGTTCTTTCCGATAATAGGGTTGATGTTTTGGTATGTCTTACTTAATTGTAAATTGTGATGTACTTTCCAAGAAAGTAGATTCGGTTTGTCGTTATGAATGTTATTCTTTTTGTGTCTTACTTCTCTTAGATATCTTGACTTTGAGAATTGATTATCACCAAAGCTTGAACGCTTAGAGCTCAAGTACTGATGTGTCAGCTGATCGTTCATGACGACTTGTGGGTGGGGTTAAACTTTATTAAGTACTACAACACCAATATCACTACCGAATATATACCGTTATACCGAATCTTCATTTTTTTTTCTACTTTTTGTCTCCAGAGCCTAGTCCGCCGGCCTTCGTGTTCTCTGCTTCAAAATGCTTGCGTGACTTCCCCTCCATTTACTAGTTGTTCTGCCATCTATTTTATTCCTGCAGCCACCTTTCCTTCGTTTATTGCGGCGACATGACCATACAGTCCTGAAATCCCCTCAAAATTCCCCTCAAAATTGTGGTTTATTTCTATTCAATCTCGGAAACTGCTCTAAAACAAGACCACCATTCTGAAGATAGGTTGTTTAAGGGGCATTACCATTTGTGTCATTTAAATATTGTCCATCGATGGCAGCTGGACTTTGCTGGCGAGGACATTGTGTATTATGCATTCTCCTTTTCCTTATCCCCGCTCTCTCTCCTTTACCAGCAGTGGCGCTAATTGGACGTATGACCTCTGTCTTTAGTAAGGCAATCTTTTTAACATGAAAAAGGAAAACGTCTGCCAAGGAAAAGTGTGATTAGAAGAAATTCACCTGTAGAAGAATTGAAGTAGAAACATAAGCTTTTCTTTCTCTTGAGCGAAGCACACGGTTCAGATCAGGTCATATTAGCTGATGTAGACTTAAGACTGCACTGTTCGTGATGCCATACTATTAACATTCGATCGAATGTTTCTGACGTCTGTACGAATAGCACTTGCAAACAAGCTCTTCTAAATCAAATACAGATAAAGGAAGGGCCAGCTTTTATTCGCTACTTAATTGGAGCGGTACCTGAATGCCAGGATTTCAATGAGAGATTAAATTTGATTTGAAGCATATCAATTCTGGGTTTGCGTCGAGACATCCATAAAAGTGTGCCCTTGACTGCTATTATCTTACCCTTTTCAGAACCAACGTGCCTTTAATTTTCATGTAGGTGTGCACTGGAAACTAAAGGGAGCTAAAATAGGCTGTCAAGAGTTGCGAGAAGTCAGTACCCATAAGCTTCATTGACAATCTTGCAATGGCTGCCTTTTCACCATGGGCCCTTGGGAAAACACCTTATCGTAAAACTATAGCGTAAAACAATGCAGTCATATTTTTGAAATTTAAACTAGCCTATTTTTTGTTCAGTAGAGTAGGACACCTCACTCTGGCTAGGCAATACTCTACGCTCGAATATGCCACGGAAAAAAAGAGCTTCATGTCACAAAAGTAGGCCTATCTATCTCAGACTTAATTGCTTTATCTCATTATCAGCTCCAGTCGAAACGATGTTACGGCCGATATTCATAATTTATTTTGCCGTATTGATATGTGGAATTTAATGAAAATGTTTTAAATATTATAACAATTATATTCTACAAAGTGCTCCTTTTCCATTTAATCTGCATTGCTCAAGTCTTCCTATATATTTTCTGGAGATGTTACACATGACAAGAGTCGTTTCTTTGAATCGAGTTACTAGAGTTGCTGATGATGACGCAGCTTATCACCAAGAACTTTACTGCTCTTCGGTCTAATACCTCTGGGGCACTGTTCAATTGTAATAAACTTAGCGATCCTTGATATCTGTGATAAGTCTGGTGGTCATGTGACAGAGAAGAACCAATGTACAAACTATCAATTGACATATGTATACCGAGAATGCCCCTTATTCCTTCTCATTCATATTTACATTCTCGTCAATTACTGTATCTGGTGAAAGCAAAATGAAGAATCTTGTTCATTTCAATAATAAAGCTCAACTGTTCTAATGTCATTACTTCTCTGACTATAGGTTATTTTTATCTTACATTCTTATGCTAAATAAACTGCGAAACGAATTTTGAAACAGAGCTGGGTGTAATTTTTTATCATTTTTTTGTCGGACGGAAAAAGCGATAGATAAAAGGATGATTGCTTATCAGCGTTACAGTATATCATTACTTGAGGTCATTTTTGGGGAAAAGTACTCGAGTAGTTACCACAAGAAAATGAGATGTAGCATTTTTCAGTACCCATCTTAAACGTTCCCCTTTTTTTTCTCGAACAGAATGAATCTGACAGAAATATAAGAGACTTACAATTTAGTCATGTTTAACGCTGAAGCGTTTCTTGGAGGTTCTTTCTAAAAATTGAGTGAAGCCTTAAGTACTGTAAATTTGCCGCTCAAATTTGACACGAAATACCGTCAGAAAATTAAGACAAATTTAAAAAAAAATTTTAATCGTACCTAATACAACTCGTTCCTCTTTGCGTCATGTTTCCGACCAATATAAAACGGATAGAACTTGTGATCACTTCATACCTACATACTTCATGTTATATTAGGTTTTCAGAGAAAATACACAATTTGAAAGGATGGGACTATTGTTCTAGTTACACTGATACTACTGTTTAAATAAAAGGCAAAGCGACTGTTCTTCTTTAGCCTCCCATAACTTGGTACAGTTAAAACAAAGATTATCAGAGTTTCGTTGTGACGTCAGATTACGCCATCATTTTTCACATATTTTTAACAATGATTGCTCTCATCTTTAGCTATCGCTAGAGCACAACAGATGACAGATCTCTTGTAAGTAGGCCTATACAACTAATAAAAATACAGGAAAAGCCGCAACAGTCTTTTCGCAAAGCTCGATACAAACAACAACAATCAATATGATCATAACTGGGACATTTAACACTAAGTACATTGTGTTGAGGCATTTCCCCAGTTACTCGTTGCTATCCGTAACGACTGTCATGACATATAATCGACAAACGACTTTCAAAAAAGTGACATCAATTTGAGTGAGTTGATTTTAATTATTGGCTTAATTTTTGGCTTGACAGTTATTTCCTTAGGACTGGCAGTGCATCACATAACACGTCTATAACTAGGAGGCAACGAGATGAAGGCGATGGCCGGTCTTCACGTTCGACAGAAATTTATTTAACTGCTTCATACATGTAATAACCAACATGTAGCCTTAATTACTTCTTCGATATTTTCCTTTGAAACAAAATAATTCGTTATTACATGCGGCGACTCGTTCTTGCGCTGGCTACGATGACATCGACCTTTCACAATCCATGACCCACGGTCACTTTTCAAGCTAAGAACAACGTTGTGTATATAATTCTCTGAGAAGAATTTGTAACCCTTCGATCCCTCGGTACCTTTACCGCATTTGTGAAGGTGCATGCTAGTTGTTAAGGAAGAAAACTGACGAAGATCAGCTAATGATTTGGTCCAAACTATCACGCTACTCTCGCTCGCCATTGCCATCAATGAAGTATTTGTTTTGCTGTGATCAGTTGTTTCCACACTGCAGACCACGTGACCGAAAGGTTGATTAGGTCTATTGAACATGGAAAGGCTCAACATCGCTAGCTAGCTTGTAAAATTTGATTTACCAGTCGCCCTTCCGATTCTGTCGCCTTCCCAGTCAATGGATCAGAAGTGTTTCTTTAATGGCTGGTGCGCTGGTGATATTCTCAGGCTCCTCAACACCTTTGAGGAGTTGCATATGTAATGTCTCAATAGATGCAACAGATTTTTGGCAACGTCCGCAAATCCAGACTCTGTATTTGCTACACCATTTAACCTCCATTTAACGCTCTTTATGGTCCCCTCGATACCATCCAAGGTCCCTTTCCATGCAAACACTTATGCAGACAGAGCAAAATTACAATCCTAAGTGCAAATCGAATTGGCAAGGTTGAATTGGAACAAGCGATTCCAATGCATAATTGAGGTCATATTTGCCGGGGTTATGCCGGAAGGAAGAATAAGTGGCCTCCATAAATTCCCTTTTTATGCAATCGAAGTGACGTGTTTAGGCATCAAGATATATTCTAATGAAAGAGAAACAAATGTTTTCGATAGTTAACAGCAAAGCAAAGAAGTTTATGCAGATCAGTTCAGCTGAAAAATATTAGGAAGTTGGGCAAACAGTTTTTCCGAGTGAACAAAATCTGCTCATTTATATTATACGTTCTAAATGTACATGAAAAGCCTTGTTTGACAATATCTTTGGGAATCCTTGGGATTGTATGCAGAAATTTACAGGGCTAGGCAAATGCATTTGGCCACAGAAAAAAGCAAATAAAGTTTCAGCTATCGCTTTCCGTCCGACAGTAAATTTTGTGGCTTGTAAAATAAGGAATTGACGAGCAAGTGAGTTGTTTCAGGCCAATTTATGTGGGTTTCGTCGATGTTTAGGACCAGAAAGGCCTACGTTTTACGCTTTTAATGTAAAATTAAGACATTTATTTCTCCTGTTAATGTTGACGTATCTCTTAATAGACCCAGCTGTTCTCTTTGAATGTGTATAAAAGATAAGGCTTTTAGGTGATGTTCTGCACCTAATTGAGTATGTGTAGGCTAAGCAATAAGGATGGACCATACAAAGAATGAAAGAGAAAGAATTTTACTATCAGATTGTGCCAACATCACATCCATGTAACTAAGAAAGATAACTAGGGAGAACTTTTGAGAAGAAAAGCCTGTTTTTTCAGTTAAATTGAGTCAAAGACAGCTTTACAGAAAAAAGGGAGTTGTCAAAAATTGTAGATGAGAGCAGATTTTGCGAGAAACTACAACTTTATCAAAAGATAACACCGAAAGGGGTTTCTAACCAAGACGTAAATTAAAGGGAGACGTCAGGGAAGAGATAGCTTCTACTGAGAAATAGAACCCAAGTTAGATTTTATTTGCCTCCCGAGTTTTCCGCTCGAAATGATTCTAATAGTTTGTAGTGCTATAGTGTGATCTATATGATCTGTAGTGTTTTCCGGTCTTCAGAACCCCAACAGAACTTTTGTTTTTGAAAATGAAATTTTCAAGTGGAGAATGGCGTGGTCCAAAGAACTACGATAAACGTCTTTGACCGTCAGACTATAGGGTATATTTGATACAATTTACCATCAGTGAATGGTCAATAAGCATTCAACATGAGAAAGGAGCTCGATGTTAAGTAATGCAATCTTATTCCCTTCAAAGAAGTATAAACTCACAAAAATTCTCATTACACTATTAGCACGTGAGCAGGGAGAGACTGCCACTAAGTGTCATCAAGCTCTCTAATTAAATGTTTATATTGGTTAATGACGAGTCAACACCATCACCATCAATGTAGACGTTGTTATTCTCGATCAGTTCTGTATGGAAATATATACTTGAATTTGACACACCAACACGCATTCAGCTATTTGATATGGTGACAAATTACAGTCGATGACCGGCTCACTCATGCCTAACGTAATCAAAAAATACTTGCAACCAGCGGTTGTGACCTTAGTGACCGTCTCTAATAGATCTTTAAAGTGAATATTTATAAATTTTGTAATCCAATGACGATTTCCTACTGCTGCTGTTCACAAAGTCTGTAGAGATAGAACCTGAAAGAATGATCTGTTTGTTATGTCAAATAAAGCGACAGGAATATACCAATGGTACAAGGTACATCATTATTTTCAAATTCAAGAAAACTCTTGGCCAACCATTTTGCCATCGATGAAGAATGCTGTTGTATCTGGGATAACCGCAGCAAGGCTCAACGACAGGATCGCATAGCAGACAGTAACGAGGATAGAGCGCTACACAGTGTAACTTTTAAGTTGTTCTATACTCCAAATTCTAAATAATCAACTACCTACATCAATACAAATCTAATCATAAAATAGTGCAATTGTTACGTGTTCACGTCGTGAACAAAGCATGATTTTGTTTCATTCTCCAATAAGGATAAAGCGTTTGAACATAACAAAAGCTTTTTTACGGAAATTTCGAAATAGTCGTTACTTTCACCCGCAGTGGAAGATGGCACTTTATCAATGGCATATTCTGTAACATCTAGACGATACAACATCGTAGCGCCTTCAAGAGCAACGGCGCTTACACTGTTCGCTGGTTACCATCAAAACCAGCATCAAAGGCTGCATCAAACCAGCATCAAAGGGTTTTGGAATTCATCCGGTTCAGCAACCGGAAATGTCAATGTAAACAAATGTGATAGGATCAATTGCTTTAAGCTTACCGTGCTCAGATTTCAGGTCGAAGACGGACTCAAAGATCGTACTGACTATCGTTTTCTTCTGCAGAAGCTAGATAAAAGAATTGTTGCCTGATGAAAGAGATGCAACAAACAACTGAGACAACATCATTCTGGATTTAGCTAAAACGCTAAGATGAAACTTGTTCAATAGATTAACACAACATCAGGAACGCAATCAGCCAGCAGCAACAGACTCACGTTTGCAGTAGTGAGGGCCGCGGCCACAGAAGATAGGTCGAGGTGAAGGCTGCGGAACCGTCTCACGAGAAAACAACGTGAGTGTTTCTGTGGTACGTCCTGATGAATAAGTCTGTTGTCATCCAACAAAGGAGCAGCTGGCTGAGAACTAGCAAAAAAAGTGTACGCTCACTATGTACTACATATTTGTACTTCGGCAGTTATGTATGAAATAGAAGTGAAGTCAAAGTGTAACAGCTGAAAAACTTGTGGCGAAATGCTGGTGTTGGCATAAAGTGGAAAAACATATTGTTTTATTTACGTTCTTGTTGAGTTCAAGAGGCTTAGTTAGCGCACCGTAAACATCACAATTATAACAAACATTGATGCCCGTTAAATTCCCTAATTTCTGTTTCGGAATTGTATTGATTGTCTTTTAAAAGGAAGCTGATTTTGGCCTGAACTTCATGTTCCGTCCTTATCAGATGTGAGGATATAGTAGTTCTTCCCCTACTTCTATATGTCGGCTGCGTTTATTGCCTCACTTCATTTCAACACTGTCTAGTCTGATATGTTTTCCATCCACATTATTCATGGTCTTCCTCTCTGTCTCCTTCCATTTAATAACCATTTTTACAGTACTCGTGATGAGGTGTTTCTGCTTGTGAGTGACCTTAGTTTTCTTTGTTTTATGATGTTCTCAACTGTGATTTTGATTATCATCATTGATATCATTTGTAATTTGCCTGTTCATTATATCATCATCTTTCTTCTATAGGGCGCCATCTCGAAGGCAACAATTCTGTTTGTGATGTTTTTGTTCGAGTAAATGTCTCGTTGTCATATTAAAAGATTGAACATAAATAGCAATTCAAAATCCTCTTTCTGGACTTCTCATTTTCTTGTTCCTCCCTCGTGATATTGATATTCTTTCTATAATTTCAGGACCATTCTTCCCATATTCTTTATATGTTGACCTGCATATGTAAATGTATCTACATGTTTTATTGGTTCTCCATCAATAGATGTTTATATATATACTCTTGGGGATTGACTTAGTCTCCTTGTCAACAATTTTCATCCCAAGTTCTTTTACAGTTCCTTTTACATTTACTTTTCCCATAATAGCTTTCAGATTTCCTTTTTCTCTGCCAGCAGGACTGCATCATCAGCATATCTCAAGCTATTGATATTCTGACCTCTAATGCCGATGTCCTCTATGTGTTCAGTGTTTCTCAACATCACTTAAGTGTAGAGATTGAATAAACAGGGGAATAGTATACAACCCTGTCTCACTCCTCTTTTGATCTTTATTTCACTGGAATAACAATGCTCCATCCTAATGAATGCTCTCTGATTCCAATACAAGCTATTGATGCAAGCGATGTCTCTTCCTTTAATTCCAATATTGAAATTCAATTAATTTTTCATGATTTATTCTATCAAATACCTTTGGATAGTCTATAAATCAGGCATATACATCTTTGCTTACATTATGACATCTTTCTATGATAATTTTAGATTAAAATGTCTTCCCTATTTCCATTTTAGTTATGAAACCTTTCTGAGTTTCATATCGTTCATTTTCTAGTGTATTTTCTTCCTCTTGATTATACTAATTATGATCTTCAGTACGTGACTCATATGACATAGTATTCGATATTTAGAACATTCTGAGGCCGTCGGTTTCTTTGCTAGCCTCATAAATATAGAGTCATTCATTTCACCTGGGAAGGTTCTTGTTTCATACAACATTTCACAAATTGTGTGAAATATTAAATATTTTCGTCATGTAATTCTTCAATACTTTCATACTTCAATGTCAATACATGCAATGCTGCCTTGCCGGATTTAGGTCACTAATTGTTTTCGTAACTTCATTCACTAACTGATCTCCTCCATCTCCAATTGAAGTTGTCTCCATGTCATCTTTTCAGTGTTACGATGTAGGTCTTTCATATATTCTTGCCATTGATCTGTAATTTCATTTTCATCTAACAGTATATTGCTATCTTTATCTCTGTTACATTCACATCCTTTGTTTGCCCTTGGTTCTCCAGTGACTTATTCACCTTGTCATGCATTTCTCTGTGCCGGTTTATGGCTTCCCATAATTCTACGCCTTCAAATTCTTTGACATTTTGCATCCGGTTTCTACTCTGTTTCCCGGAGCCTAATATTTCTGACTATCTCTATTTTCTAATTATCTTTCATGCAGGTTTAAAATCTCATCTCTCATCCAGCTTTGCTTTGCTATTTTCTCTTTCTCTGGAAGAACCTTCCTACTGGCATCCATAAAGCTCTGTTTCATATTTCCCAAATCCTTTCTTATTTATCACTCTGCACCCCATCGTCACTTTTGAGAACTAAAAACTTGTTCTTCACTTCTGGGTTGAACTGCATTTTGATGTTTTCGTCTCTCAACATGTGGAAATTAAAGGCAAGGTCCTAGATGTTAACAAATATGTCTAAAGTGATAAATATATGTCTGAGGAAGTCAACTTTGTTTTTTTATTTCTGCTCGTAGATGGAGCTGTTATTCTTTTGATTTCTGCAGGGATGCAAAACTGCACGAAATAGCCAAAACAATTTTCCTCTGCTTTGCAGACAAGAAGAATTTGTCTTTCCACTGGGCCTTTTCGGCTAGCTAGTTAGTTCCACATACACGGATTGGTCAAAGCAATACCAATCTAGCAGTCAGACCTCTGATTGGCTACTTTCAAAACATAGTTTGGTAGAAGTTTTATTGATTTCTTCCTATCTCGATGCTGACGATTTTGCACTCTGTGGAGTGTCAGACGAATAAAGCTTTTCAGTACCAAAACGTTTTTGCTATTTCGTGCAGTTTTATTGTTTTGTACCACCAACAGACTATTAAGATACAAAACTGTGCAAAAGCCTTTTTCTCTCAGAAATATTTCAGGAAGACGTAAGAGCTTGGTTATGAGCCTCCAAAAAGATGTTAAGGGATGCTGCTGCATCAACCTTGTTCAAACACAAACAGGAAGCCAAAAAGGGACAAAGTTACGAGAAAAATCAAGGAAGTCGTGCTAACCTTTTACAATTTTTCTTACGATGACTGCGACGTATGATGATAGTTGAAATACAGTAAGTTTAGAAACATGTAAATTTCTTTATGGCCATAGCTTCACTGATGCTATGCTGCTCTTTCAAGGGCTGGAAGAGGTTGGCGGCACAAGTTTTTCTGTTACCCGGCAAGCTTTTGTCCTGGGTCTGCTACGTCAGAAAGCAGTGGGTATTTTGTGTCTGACGTCACATGATTGGACCCGAATCGACTTTATCCCTCTGAAATAATGGAAATGACCCTCTTCATGGAGAGGGAATACGAGGCCGATTTTTAACGTAAATTGAATTTGAATTTCTAAGGTTTATAGTTACCACTTTAGACACATTTGTCAATAGCCCGGACTT
>JAAAKL020005112.1:0-19833 GCA_010016065.2 Carybdea cf. marsupialis auct. non (Linnaeus, 1758)
TATATTAGAAATGTTGTGATGTGAGAATGAGTGACTGAGGAACTGTGAAAGAGATCACAGTTCCTCCAATAGATAAATGAAAAGAAGAAATTTGGTATATTGCTAGCGAGTTGCTCTTTCCTGCGCTGCACGCGACAGCGTCATTACACAACGATGACGTCCCTAGACCAGTGGTGGTTTTAGGGCTGCTCGAACAGACGATGACCCACGGCTCCGCATCTCCAAGGGGGGTTGATGCTTCAGTACCAAGAAAGAGATGTTTGCATTTGACCAGATTGATCTAATGGAACTAAGGACCGCTTGCCCTCCGAAATCGGAAAGCCCGTTGGCCGATCCCTTCAGGTGAAATTCTATAAATATCAATTTATCTTCATTGGTATCTCTCAATGGCATCACGCGCTGCATCTTTACAAAATCGATCTACTTTTGCACCTTCCTTTGACACGTTCATCTCCTCTGTCTTTCTCAGCCGTGTTTGCATTTTGCTAATGTGGAGGGAAAGTGATGACTTCGCAAATCAAATGTTTTAGAAATAGTAAAATCTGACCCCAGATATCGAAAGGCAAGCTTGGAATAGGCTGTTTCCCAAAGTAGCAGACCTGTGGTGTTTATAGTGTTTAAACAACAGTCCTTTGAACCTCAAAAATCTTTGCTTAAAACTCTGTTGATATTCCGTGGCTTCTCAAGTTAGATCCACCATCAAATAATAAGGTTTTGTTAGAGAGATTTGATACTTTGAAACCTGATACCTTGGTATTGGGAAAGGGCAGCACTCTCAATTTTGGCCATCGACGTTCTAACTGATAGGGCAACATGAAAATTGAGTATTTTTCCACAATTCAAACATTATAAAAATCGTGACGTCACACGGTTATCATCTGCAGGGCTTTCAGATCAGGCGACAAACGACCCAGAAGCAACTACCTAAATCTCAATGTTTGCGCTTATTTTTAGATGACCAAACAGAAAGCTTTATTTCCTCTTTAAATTTGACTCGAATAATGAAGCATTTGGTGGTTTTATGGACAATTTGAGCGATGAAACGCATCACCATTCAAGCAACAGTGGTCATCTAACAGTGGTAAAGGACTAGTAGACAAAGAGAAAATCTGGCAAATTTTCTTTGATGATCATTTACAATGCTTACAGTCGCTGTGTTTGCGCATGCGTACGTATTTCTACGTTTTCATCGTGTCTACGGCATGAGATATTAACGTTTTCCTTATAGCTGTCCTATGAAATAACTGATTGTTTTGAGATTCAGGAGTTGCTTTCCCATTTATACTGGCATACATTTCTCCTGTTATCACAGGGTGTTGTATGCACTGATTTGTAGGCTAAACTTGTCGACATCACTGTCGAACTCTTGTTTTGATATACCACAAGTTCGAGTTTTTGTTGTCACAGTATCGACTGCGTAGGTCGATGTTCTGTATAACGGCAATGAACTAGTGTGTTGATACCATGCCAGTATGCCATTCTATTGTCTCTCTAAATATGCAATTTTGATAGCCTTTCAAAGCCTACAAAATGGCACTGTGAGCAGTTCATTATCCATTCCAGTCGAGATTAGGTAAGGATATTGGTAGATTCGTAGAATCATTCCCCTGCCTTATGAAAACGGCACAAGTAATGAAGTGATAATGAGGCCGATGGCAATGCCCCGCGTGGTTGAACAGTTCTTCTCATGGCAACACACATCACGTTTTCTTTTGTTTTATTAGACCAATGGAGGATGATCCATTGTTCTAGTTTCACCGCTGTACAGAAATCCTGTTGGCTCAATTCTTAACATAACAACTTGTCGTCTTTGGCTTATGTCGTGGATCATGGCGAACAGCAAATGTCGGGATAGGTGGTTTGCCCGGTTTTTTCACTTAGTATTAAACGGATTTGTGCTTACAGTCCTTTTGGTCAAAGAAACAGGTAAGAAATAAATAAAGTTCGTATTTTTTCTTAATGGCAGCCTCAAACGCTGAGGTCGCCCCATCACCAACATCACATGCATGCAGGTCACCGTCACATGTGCTTGCAGGTTTAATCTTGCCTTATATTATTGATTATTATCAGTCGATGTAGTGGGTTCGGAGAGGTATATTATTGAGCACCGATAACTGGAAGTTCCAGCAAAATATAATTCAACAGGTACTGCGTTGCATGCACCTGAAGGAATACTATTTCGTGTCCAATCCCTCGGTTGATTTATTATTTCTTAAGGCCTATAACTCAACCTTCCGGAATTGGAACCTATTTCGTAAATGTATTTTCTGGGATACGAGTAGCAAGCGGAAAATCGTTCTTTTTGGAAAGACAACCAGATTTTCTTATCACTTTGATTTATGTACCTGACAAATACTTCAATTAAGGACAATGTGGAGTAGTCCAACGCATTGGACCTGCTGAAATATGCCCTGGTTGGCCTAAGATAACCTTGTCCTTTGCTACTGTTAACGTATTGTACGATACATGATATGAATTGTAAAAAGTCGTCCACTCTGGTGTGTTCAATGTCAAGTAGAAGTTTAACCTATGCTTACATTGTATTGGCTCGTCCTATTGATTCCAGATGTGATTGTATTATTTAGTAGTGAACAGCTGTTGTCACTATCTGCCCGTACTAACTTCAAGTCCTTTCAATCATTTAATCCATTTGTACTTTTAAGAATTGGGTAGCAGCTGCTTTTAACATAAATATTTGCGAGAAATGACATTGGTATACGAGTTTATTATTTCTCAGAACGAGAAGTGTAAGAATGATGTCTTCATACTGAAACCAGTGACTATTCAGGTACAAACCAGGAAAATCTAATGTAACTTTGTTCCTGTTGATTTCATCTTTACACACGCTTATAGATAGTAAAATTTATTGGAAACCATTTATTTATACAGGTAAACTAAGTTCCTTGATGACAAAAGAGGTTGTGTATATTTCCCAGACTGATTAGGATCTCCATGCTGGACATAAATCAGATCAACATTGATATGTCTGTTGACCCAAAATCATAGCTGAAAACTGTTGGAGTTTTGCCTTTACGGTTCTTGCCAGTCATGGGTTTAAAATGGTTGTTTGGTGGGACATGTTAGTATTAGTTAACTGATTCAGAATGGTTTAGGATATGGACGACAGAAGGTTTCATTGGCCTTGTAGATTTTATAGGGCAGTAATATTGTGTATATTGGAAGTAGGCAATACATCAACAATTAATGATAATTCTTTGCACATCAAAATGTGAAAGTTAACTAGTTACATAATATGATTCAGAAGTGTTTACATTTATGGATCAATATAGATTTGTTTCAGCATCCATCCAAAATTTTTTCTTTAATTCAATATCAGCAATGTTAAGGAACTTCACTTGCTGCTATTTCCTCTTAGAACTATGCTACATTGATGTACTATTAAATATCAAGCAATATGGTCATGGAGTATGATTGTAGTTGTGTAAGCATGTGAAAGTTTTCCATATGAAGTCTCCTATGTCCCAAGTCACATTCTTTGAACATTGATTTTGTGTGGTGGCTGGTATTGATTATTTTTCTTATATTTATATTCCATAACATTTTGCTTGTACAAATTTGTGCAAAACAGGTTACTGTTATGAAGAGATATGTTTTATTACATTCCAGTTGTTGCTAAGTTATGTATGTATATATTTAGCCATCACAATAAAGTTTACATGCACAATTTTAAGTATAATTTAAACAAAACAGTTGAAAGACAGTCTATTAAAAATAGAATCTCAT
Organism: Carybdea cf. marsupialis auct. non (Linnaeus, 1758); assembly: GCA_010016065.2. Lineage (NCBI taxonomy): Eukaryota > Metazoa > Cnidaria > Cubozoa > Carybdeida > Carybdeidae > Carybdea > Carybdea cf. marsupialis auct. non (Linnaeus, 1758). The sequence goes on from JAAAKL020005112.1 coordinate 3,745, forward strand.
AATGATTTGTATATGCAGCAGTTCCAAGAAAATTTATATGAAACCGAGGTACCTAATACCCTTAGGATAGTTCAGAACAATGTTAGACATTTCAGTAATAGATGCTCCAGAAACAAGAATGGGAAGAAAGATGTTTAACGAACAAAAAAGATGCAAAGGATAGCATGTCTGAAGAAACCATATTTCTATTTGGGTCCCTTCTGATGTTGAATCACACTGTAATAATTATTTCTATGGGCTGTTCATACATATATATAAACATCGTTCTAATGGTCACCTTATCGATATTACTACTTGCAAGTAAAAGTATAAAGACGTATGCATTAATAGAATTGAGTAGTGCTATGCAACTGCATCCCTGGTACCAGGGATAAAATTTTAGTAATTGGTTTGTTGAAGTAAATTTCAGCTGTCAGTTTCTATTATGGCAGTTATGGCACCACAAGGTACTTATTAAAATAGTGCACAATTTCAGATAATAGCTGAATTGAATTTAAAATGCAGTTAGAGCGTCCTCTCTAGGGCCTTTGCTTTCTATTCTTCTTTGCCGACTGCTTTTGGGTTTATGTCCCCACTCTATGCAGCCCAGTATCTCCTTCTGATTTAAAACTCAGATTAAAGTATTATTTATGTATTATGTCTACATGCCAAACTTAAAGAAACTTTAAATCAGCCATTGATTAAGATACATTATTAGATTAGTTTTGCCAACCTCTGATTGTACAAATGAGTAGTCAGGTTTATTTATTTGTTTGGTTTGTTAAGGTATTTCTCTTTGCTTTCTGATGTTACTTTAGATGGTTTCAATTTTATTAGAACTTTTTTCAAGATTTTGAGGGCACAAAGTGAACATTGTAACTCTCTCATTGTGAGTAGGCCTAATCTGTTGCAAAATCACCATGTTCACATTATGAAATTAGCCTGCTGCAGTTAGGAGTAAAACTGTTAAGCACTTTGATTTATTTTAACAAGTTGAATTTATGTCTTGTTGCTAGAGAGCAAAATGAGTGCAGCAGATATAGCATTCCAGTAGTGACAAATTTTTTATTTTCTGACATCTTAATGCATACATGTATCAGTGTATGTAGAGAGACATAAGTAGCCATTTCTTAAAAAGGAATAACTTTTCTTCCAGGCAAAGGTTACAATGTCCCCAGCCACCTAGATAAGGCTGTACTTGTTTGTCTATCTTCCATCATATATAAACATATACTGTTATTAGTGCCTCTGTTCCAGATGTGTTTTGACAGTTCCATTTTGGTTTTGTAGCATCTGTTGTGGATTTTGTGTGGTTTCTTTATCTATCTTTAAATGTACTCCTGGAAATGTCTATGCAGTGCTTGTTCCCTTCATTATTGTTCATAGATATTGTTGCTTGGTATATAACTGCTTTGGTTAGGCATTTTCCCTCAAGGGGAAGGTGATCCCTAACCCTGCAGTTGCAATGTGGTGTCTGTAGGGGGTTCTCTGTTCTCACTAATATTGTTATGTCTGTTAGTACTGTAAATGGTACTAGTACAACTGTAGCTAACCTTAACTGTGTTCCTGTTAAATATTTTGTCTAATGTGGATGTTTTGGGGAGGTGCTTGTGTACAAGTTTTAAAAAAGTTTTGGCAATATTTGTCTGTACAGATTAGCTGTAGGGGGTTAACCAAATGATGTTGTGTTTCCTTGGCCTGTGTTAAGGTGCTACGTTAGGTTGGGGGTCTTATCAGAACTTGAGTTTGCTTTCATGGCCACTTTTATTTGGTGCTTGCTTGTAATATAGAGCATACTCATAAGGTACCCTTTTGTCACAGCAAAGTGTTAAGAGTTGATGGAAATTGATAGTTGTTTATTGAAGGAGATAAGGAACTACCGATTTCCAATCATTTTTTAAACAAAAGATCATAGTTAGTATTTAAATGTCATCATGTAAATGATTTCATAGTTTGTCACTTAGTTGGTGTGACTTAATCATACACAGTGTAATGTGACTTGTGTATTTACCTGATGATCATGAATTTGTGAATCTCAGAGTGCATATTTAGCAGATTTTCATATTTCATCTTTAGTGTCTCTCTATGTATGTATGTATGCATGTATGTATGTATGTATGTATGTATGTATGTACCTAGCTATAATCAGGACAATTATCTGGATACACGAGAGTGCTCAAGGCATAAATGCAGAGCAGTATAGAAAGAGACACTAAAGGAAAAAATTTGGAAATTCACCACTCTGAATTTCACATATTTACAATCATCAGGCAGATTAGGCTTTTCCAGAAACTCTTCTTGAGTAAGAGGCAATGGCTTTCTTCATCTACTTCAGTCATTCATGCATATATAACTTGGAAATATTAAAGGAAAACACTGTAGCCTAATAGTATGCTAGATTCGTGGAAGCTAGTTGCACAAAAATGTATTGTTAACCAGTTTTTTCCTTGTCATCATTCTCTGTTGCAATCTACTTATTTTATGTTACTAACTTGGGCCTACTGATGTGTTTCATTTTAATACAATAGGTATTTTGTTGTAAAATTTATGAGCCTATACCAACATATTCCAGAGTCACTTATATTAAAGGGAAGTAAGTAGAATTCAGAAGAAGAATAATTTGGTTTAAGCATTGTTTGAAATAATTTGTGTGTTTATTTGCCATTTGTGCTGAGAGAATTGTAGATTTGTAATAAAGCTTACTGAAAGATCCTACAAGATTTGTGTATATGTCTAAGCAAAGTTCCTCCATTTTTTGTTCTTATAGAATTAAAGAAGAGACTCCAAGATGGTCATCTGATTTATGCATCATCTTTCCTGGTCTTATTCATTGTCTCTCTTGTTTTCTATTTGGTAACAAGTCTAATAGACCCTGGGTTTGTAAGTTTTAGCCATGACTGGGACCCAGAAAGTGGATTACCAAACCCAGAGAATGAGGTGTGTATGTGCAACAGATTTATTGTTACCTAATCATTGTGTATGCACCCCCCCCCCCCCCAATTTCCAATTTCCTGGATAACCAAAATTTTGGTTATATTAATCACACACATTCAAGGAAAAGATAACTTGTACATATTGGAAATACCAGTATTCAGTTATTTTGTTAAAGAAAGATCTAACATCAAATATTTTTTTTCTCCATTTAACGTCTTCCTTTCCCTGATTAAGGGGTTTGACTTTTGCCCAAGTGCACGGGACTTGTTATTGGAGCATAGAGCAATATAAGACTGGGTGTCCTTCCTTACATTGCCAATGGCCATTCCTGGATTTGAACCATGGCCATCTTATATCGAAAGTAAAGAAAATATCCATAAGACCACGGTGGCTCTAAGTTGAGACTGGCAATGTGAAGTATTGAAGATCTAAGATTTGGGAATATTATTTTTTGCCCCTCTTAAATGAAATGGTCCCATATGCCTATCATCTCTGATTCCCATTTCTGTTCAAAATTCAATAGGAACTGTTATTTACGTGCAAGTAGATGTCATCAGTTGTGCAGAATGTAGTCTGTGTTTAGGAGGAGAAAGATTAAAACATAGAATCAGATTCTATCACCTGATAGAGCGTGTGCATCAGTTGGCCTATAGATAGCTTTTGAAAACAAGGTCAAAGCATATTAAGCCGGCTTGGCTTATCTCGAATAGCTCTTGTCAGAGAAACAAAAAGTTTGAGTTACTTATGATGACAATGGAAGAAAAGATGTGTCTGTCGCACAGATTTTGCCAGTGTTTATGATCTTTATTAGATGCAGTAAAGGAGTCTTCCCTCTGTGTCATTTTAATCTTATGAGACTTAGAGTGTTCTCTTCATCGGAACCATTATTTCCATGTCAAGGGGAAAACTGTACGAAATAGTGAATTCTTTTTTGTACTTTAAAGCTTTTTCATCTGAAACTTGTCAGAGTGCAAAATCGTCAGAATATTGATTGAAAAGTGAATCAATTAAATTTTTACCCAACTGCGTTTTTTGAAAACACATTTTGGTAAAAAGGATTAGTTGATTCCCTTTTCAGGTTATTTTCTGACGAATTGTACTCTGAGGAGTGTCAGACAAAAATGCTTTTAAGTAGAAAATAAATTCGCTGTTTCTTGCAGTTTCATTATTCTGTACCATCAACAAACTTTTCGAATTTCAAGGGCAGTAAAGGTATTCATGTAGTCAATTTTATTTCCAGTCACAAGAGGTATGAAAATTTCACATTCTCGTTTTATAGGTAGGGTAGTTTGAGCTTTTCCACGCCCTAGTGGATATTCAGTCGTATAATGTGATATATTCCTGGCACTAACCCCTCGAAGTTTCTTTGTCACTATAGATATCCATTGGCTTTCCCATCAGCAGGCCTATATCACCCAAGGCTTGTCGCTAGTGATTTCTCACTAGGTTGCATTTTTAGCAATCGATCTCTGTTTACGATTGCGTAGGAATAGATACTGTACCGTACTGTAATTATGGTCCTTAATGCCTTGTTACTGATTATTTATTTTTGACAAGTAAGAATGAGCAAGGAGACACACTGGCACATATTGAAGCAAATTAACGCTCGTGCTGCATGGTATTTAAGGCCCCATGTACTAGCTAGTTTTCACTTCGGAATATTATCAACGTATTTGATAAGAAGTCCGTTCCGCTAGAGTGCAGTGATATGACGCAGGATCGCCCGTGGGAATGGCTTAAACGGCTGAAACGGTTGAGTCTGCGCATCAACGGGAATATCTTTGTATTGCCTCGTATTGACTTCGACTTGGCTATTGTTTTCCGTTGTACAACGGCCAATTTTATCGGTGCCACAGAATCTAACTGATGAGTGCATCATTTATCTCATTGGCCCAAGAACGCGCTATTATTCCCTCATCCTGACGATTGTTTAAAAACTCAAGCGAAACACAAGAACTGTTGTAGTTTTGTGTTTACGTTTGCCTCAACTGTGAAGCTTTGAAGGTGAAGCATGAAGGCTATACTGAGCTCGACACTTTTCTGGATGCACTGTTGGCGACGATGAAAATACTTCTCGGTACTTTTCAGTTTAAGATAATTGTAAGAGACCCTTGGTGCATTTTGTTAGCCAACTGTCTGCTTAGGAAAACTTAATTGGAAAAAGAATTATCGATTTCTTCAATGGCTGTGTGGGAGGGCGCGAGGCCCCATGACGTCATGCATCGCAAGGCAAGTTAGGCATGATCATACTGTTGAGGGTTTTCAGATGCTGTCTTCCCTCCATTGGGTATTGTTTCTAATTTCCACTTGCTTAGACAAGCTTAACTTTGGGAGATACATTCTTGTCTTTAAGTGTTATCGAGAAGAGAGGATTTGAACATATGATTTTTGAAGATATACCAGAGAAAAGTGATAATGTCACGAACGGGATTCAAACCCGGGGCCAAAGCAATCGTGGCGTGCTGTTCTACCAACTGAGCTACGGTGACCTGACGAAAACATAGTTCACTTTTCTCTAGTGGCCAAATTGCCTCCTAATACTCCACTGGTGGACATCGCATCCAGCTCTACATCGTGTCCAGCGCTACGCAATTTCAGGGACCAGCTCTCTGCATCATATGACTTGATCTGGCAAAGACTGCTATTAGGCCCATCGTGCTGTCCACAGCCCATTGAAAGTTAGAAAGTTCTATCGACAAGAGAGGGGTTGAAAATTTCACTTTTCTCTAGTATCTCCTCAATCACATCTATTTACCCCCTAAAACCGCCACTGGATTTGATCTCTAATAGGGCTACGAGACATCCTGTTCATGGTACATGTTGCACTGCACTTTGTATTCATATATCGCAATGATATCCAGATCTTTCAAACTTCAAATGGTTGTGTGATTGTCTATGCTATTTCCCACTACTCACAAATTTGAGGTGCTTGTGAATAGATGAAATTGAAACCAAAGGTGGGAAAGACATCGAGATATTTCAAGGGATGATTTGTTTTTTGCTCTTAAATTACTTTGTAATCACTGTAAAAATGATGATGAGAATTTTACGCATTGTGCTAAAGGGCACAAGGGACAGTAAAAGCGACGTGCTATACGACCCCTTCTTTTGCTATGTCTCAAGTAGGGACGATAATTTTCCAGTCGTTTTTCTCTCTGTTACGTCATCGAAATACCCCGGTTTTTACACTAGCTCCTGTCACAGGGTTGCCATGTGCTCTTATTCATAATCACAGTTGTGATCAGTCTCAATATAGATGCAGCGGTACAAATATAGATTTGGTACCCACGAATTTATTTTAGGATGTGGTCTTAGATGTTAAAGTTTGAAGTTTGCAGAATGTGTGACAGTGCCGTAACCACTGGGGGATGGGGGGAGGCTATAGCCCCCCAATAATTTTCAAGGTGATTGAAAGAATGTTCACAGAGTTTACGTATCGTCAGTTGCCTTAGAGCGTAAGAATATGTTCTGCTTGATATATTGAGAAGCATTTTAAAGAATCGCATAGGCAAACCATCCTTTCTCGGCCACGCCCTCGGCCACGCCCATGAGAAATGGAAAGCCCGGTTTAGCCCCCCCCCAATAATTATTTCGTGGTTACGGCACTGCATGAGACAATGACGTCATAATTTGGTCATAAGATCAAAATTTTCTCAATGTAAAATTTGATTGAAATGCAGATTAATTTTCCACTTATCTCTGTATAGTTTTAGCCTTTTGGTATTATTGGATAATAGAAAATCCCAGGAAGTTCTATGGGTGGGTAAAGTCACAATTTCTCTCTCTTTAAACCAATATATCTTATCAACGCAATGCAGTCTAAATTTACAAACAGAAAGGGCCACAAATACTTACATAATCAAGATACCAATTATCAAAGTAGAATCCATCTTTGATGCCCCTTACATAGACGTTTACTATGCTATGAACATCCCTTCCATTGAGGTAGAGCGTATCCAGGCTAGAAAATAAAAAAAATTCTCTTAAGTGAGCTACAGGTCGCCTATTTGCGAGAAGAAAGGCGATTTACAACTGAACTGACGTAACAAGCGTGAGAAAGGAGTGACAGACCGACAGACAGACTAGTGGCTCTGTACAGGCTTGGATCCAGGGGAGGTGTAGGGGTGTACATGCCCTTTTATTTCAAAATAATAGTTTCTAAGAAAGGAAAAACGTGGATCAGATGAAGGCGCCTCGGAGTAGCATGGTTCAAATACAATGAATATCTTATACAGATCTTAAGCCAACATAGCTTAGCTATACAACATGCCTTTTTAATCATTCTTGATCCGGCATTGAGGAACCCATTCTGAATATAAGTTATGTTAGCTTCCTCGTTCCACGGAACATCCCAATAAATACGCTGATGAAGTCAACATATTTCGACATTTTTTCTACTTTCTCTTCACTATGCTAAAGCCTAATCATGCTAAGTCTAAATCGTAAAATGTTAATCGTAAGACGGATTAATTCATAATACTTCCAATATATAGAATTGTATATGCATATGGGATACAACTGGTATATCTGAGACTTGATTGTTTTAGGGGGCATACCAGAAAGGATTTCCACCAAACTAAAGGCATCTTTCTTTGAAGAAATTTTAAAAGTAAAGTGATATAAACTTAGGACCCACGCATTCGCGGTGTGTTGCTCTACCAACTGAGCTATGGTGGCCAGGTGATAACACAGTTCAATATTCTCTAGTCGTCACATAATTTTCTAATACTCCACCAGTGGACATCGCATCCACCTCTACGCAATTTTAGAGCCCAGCCTCTCCGTGTCATGTGATGTAGGAGCTACAATAAACAAAAAGTAAATCACCAAACAGGCAAACTAACAAATGAAGTGCAAGTGTATCATCTAACAAGTTGCCATGCGGTAGCAGTCGAGCCATTTGTCCCGTTCCACCGCCTTGCAGCATCGCCCTATAGAATTGGGCTATTGCCATGATAACGTTACCATTGTGATATGCATAATTGATATGTCTATAGCAGATTATCATTAAAAACACTGTTTTCCTAACAGAATGAGGCTTGTTCAGATCTGTATCACAAATGGTCATAACATCATGCTCGTTTGTTTACCGTTACAAATTTTAATTTTTGCCCAATAAATGGCGAGAACATGAAAAAGAAATGCTAACAAAAGCTGAATTATAACATCACATGTATAAACATGACTTTATCGGGTAGACATGATATTAAAGCCTAATTATGCAAATTTTAATCTGGATTGGACCGTAGTTGCAAATTCAATAGAGTCGTTGTGTGAACATACATAGATTATGATTAGGTACTTCGTCATTAAAATGTTACCTAATGCCTCATATGTTAAGCTCGTGATGCTTGAGGATCCACCATGTGGTTCTCTCGTCCATTATCATCTAGGCATCACGTACCATTCACATAGTCATAAGATTCATGCAGGCTAATGTAGAGGTGATCCTATTGGCTATTGCCTGTCATGAAGTAACTACAACGATTATTAACCATTTCTCATATATTCAACACAAGAAATCTTCTTAAAACTTACACAAGATCTTCGATTAATCCTCAACAATTCTAACTTAAAATCAACTACGTCTTTACATCAACAGAATGTTTCGATTATGCCCTGAACGCATGTGTCGACGCTATTCCTGTGCACTACTAACATGTGATGGGTCAAGATAAACAATACAACTAACAAGAAGTCATCACAGACTACATCAGATCATCGTGAGCATAACTCATCGTAAATCAGTATTTCTTGATCTGTTTGAGTATAGAAATTTCCTAATGTTACCTGATGCCTTGCATGTTTATCTTGTGATGCTCAAAGATTGATCATGTGGTTAGCTCGTCTATTGTCATCTAGGCATCATGTATCATTCACATAGTCATAAGAGTCATAAAGGCTTATATAGGGTTGATCCTATTGGCTATCGCCTACATCTCATGATCTTGATTTCGTTTACTATAAACATAGTTGCCTTAGCTTAATAAGTTCTAAATTCTAAGTTTTGATATTTGCATCCCAGAAGTTCGACTTTACGGTTATCGCTATTTCAAATATTTTGAAAATACTCAAGCCATTAAATCTGAATCAAAAGCAACAACTTTTTGTTTATGGATTAAGAAACTCACACTTGATCACAGTTGAATACTAACTGATGAAGAATTGGGGGTCCTTAACCCCACCATGTGGATTTATTTTGTCGTGATTTTTTTAGGCCCTGAGACCCCCTGGACTTGGGGGCTCCATCACACAAAAATTGTTACCTCTCTTTCAAGTGCTGGATAAGACTAGATGTTTACTTACTGATTTTGTTCAAACAATCGGTCATTCTCGTCTGGAAAACGAACATAGCCAGTTTCCAGAAGAGTGCCATCTTCTGCAACTCCCTTGATATTAATAGCCACAGTTTCACTCGTGCCAGCCAACAGCCTGTCCTTTGTTTTAACAAGCAGCTTGTATTGCACTAAAAGAGAAGAAAATCGAGTAGAAGCTGTTAGCAATAAGCAACGACAGTGGCGGCTCATGCAGGGGGAGGTGGAGCATTGCTCCACCAAACTTTTTTTTTAGATACAGTGTACACTACATATAGACTAAATGCACGGTTGGTTGCGTTTAGAAAATGCTTAACCAAGCCTTGTTGACATTCTTTCCAAACAAGTCATTCTTATCTTGTGGTCTAGCAAGTTTGTGATTGATTATTTTTTGTGAAACCGCGATCTTGATGAGAAGGAGAAAATGGCATCTTGCCCTACGAGAACCGTTATATTCTTGCTGATGACGAGTAAATTTTAAGCAGTTCATTTGCTAGGACTTGTCAGGAAGGCGCATTTGTTTCTCTTGCCCCAGATGTAATCAGTTCTCGTTCTCAAATTGTGAACCTCACACAATCCAACGTGAGTGATGAGAAGTGGACAACATAGCCGTGGAGGACGAAATCGTATCGATTCAGTGGTAAACACGGTTGACGTCCCATCAGAAATAGCTAGAATTCTAGAGGAATGGTGGGTATAGATTTGTGTGTACTGTTTGGTCTAGGGTGGATAGTAGGCCTAAAGATACTCGCAGTGACACAGGTACGATTCGTTGCATTCTTCTTCTTTGTGAATACATTTTCAGCTTGTAATCCTGACGTTGTTTCATTGCGTCGTATGTAAGGGCCAGGTTCTGTTTTAAACATTTGCTGTACGCAACCTTCAGAGTTACATTGCCTGTGCCATACAAGTTTTACATTGAGTTCTGCTCCTATTTTGTTAGGCTAGTGTAAGTTTCCCATTGCGTTGTTTTGTCCAAACTGTTTCTTTACTGCATTCGCGAACCTTTCACAGTCACAGTCACGAGTATAAGCTCAGAATGCAACAGATTTTAACCACTTCTTTGATGGTAACGTGGAATACCATCCATTCCTTCATGTTCTATATTTCACTCTTTAATATTCCCGGAGGTGACATTAGGTTTAATGGTCGGGTGTCCTCCAAGTATTTCTAGATGTGGCAACTACGACATTACATAACTTGCCACAATTCCTGATTTTTTTAGTAAAATGTTGACTGTCGTGCTTCTTTGTATGTCCTCGATCAATTATGTATCAAATATGCTTCGATATTTTTTTAGTATCATGCAAATCAAAAGTCGGGTTTAAAAATGTATCACTTTTTGAAAAGAGAAAGAAATCACTCTTTAGTTTGCTACATGACCAGGCAAAGTGAAGGCTTCTAGGGGTGGTTGCATGATATTAGTTAGAAGATAGATGATGGTATGGCAAAATATATTGTTGCTATGGAATGAAACGCCAAAAAATCAATTAAAAGGGCGTGGTTTAAAGGAAACTTTTATGACAACGCCCCAAAACTCCTAATACTCTGCCCCACCATCCTGTAAACCAACTAGCCGCCAATGACGTCTTAACGTCTCTACATGGCCGCCCAGGCATCCCCTATGAAGTCGAAATGATGGATTTTTGATTGCCCAGTCGATTACAAAGTAGCCCAATGGGCGGTATGTCACCCAGTCTGGCGAAGTATTCGTCTAGGGCACAGCTATGCTAAAGACACTTTTTAGCATCAAAGGAGTAATGTTAATGAAAAGGTACTTAAAAAGAAGAAAGGAGTGACTTGTGAAATTCTTTGACAGACACCTGTGTCGTACCTTTATGGAAACGAATTAGAAGCTCAGTGGAGACAGAGTTGTTCAAGCTCATCCTCTTATCAAAAAAGGTGATTTAAAACTTAATGTTTCCAATTTTTTAAGTCTCCTGGTATCATGCTGATTATCCTGTACGCATATGTTAAAAGAAACAGAAAGTTTTGCCAGCCTTTCAAAGTTACTGGAGGTTCTCCTATATAAACTTTTTTTTACTTACTTGCTGCATGCTGGCTATTGATATGGAAATAAAAGACTAACGTCATTTGTTGGTCTACTTAAACAGGCTAGGGCGCTGAACGATCCCTTTTTTGTGGATTTAGCCAGTCCGATTTTCCAGTTATATTTTGTTTTTGGATTTTCTTCTTTCTTTTCGCTTTTGGGAGAAACCATTTCATTCCTTGCAGTTGCTAGGAGTTACGTTACTATTATTTAAAGATTTGAATCTCAGGTTCTCTACAAACTGAGTGGACCGTTATGCTTGTCAGATTCTATGGCATCTTTGTATCTATAAAATCAGAGTGATTTTCAAGTTAGAAGGATTTCGTATTAGGCCTCTCACTTATCGTGTCATGCAACTGCCCAGTGGAATTGTAGAATTTTTAACATATATGTAATGCTAAAATAAGTATACTTTACAATAAAAGTTTCTTGATAGTGTAGAACAATAAAACTTCACGAAATAACCAAAACATTGTAGTACTGAAAAGCCTTTTTTTATCTGACACTCCTCAGAATACAAAATCGTCAGAATTGAAATTCAAGAGGAAGCAATGAAATTAAGCCTTAAGCCTCTATTTTGATTTTACACGAGACAATAACGGCCAGCAACAACATGGCCAAGGGTCTGGGACAGCGAGCAGAAGATACAGTCTGACGACATGGCTGGGTTTCATCTGTGTTGGTTAGTGCCATTGGCAAGGCTATTGTTAAAATATCGTTCTACAAAGTTGTATACATATCGCGGTGGGCTGTCAAGCGCTTTACCCCATCCACTACAGAATTTTGGCATACCATATTGCCAAATTAAAGTGATGAACAGCTTTTGTGTCGTTAGTTCTGAGATAATCGAATAAGTTATCTCTTTTAAACTATAATGACATGTATTTGGTTATTCCATTGTTAACATTCTCACTGTTGTCACCCAGCAAGGTCTTTGGAGACAGCGAGATGTCCGTGTGGATTTACAAAGAAATCACAGTAACTACCACAACAGAGCAAAAAGAATAATAAGAATTAAGAACATAAAGAAAGAACGCCTACATTGTTAAAATAGTCCAGTATTGCTAGGTCAGTCTAATGCTTAATTCTTCTACAAAATATATAATATGATGAGCGTAAGGCCACTTCTGTTAATTTTCTTAATATTCAGTTGCTGGCCAGTTTATATTTCCTTAATCATGTTTCAAATAATAATAATAATAATAATAATAATGATAATAATAATTATTATTATAATCATAATAATTATTGTTGTAATTATAATAATGATAATACTAAGAAGAAGAAGAAGAAATTTCGTCTAACATGACGTGGCATTATCGTACATAATAATGATGATGATAAAAATATACAGGAGCACTTCAAATATTAATGACTCTTCGTCTCCTTCAACGAATGTAAGTAAAGAGAAAGAGAAAGTAAGTAAAGAGAAAGACTTCAACATCATAGACATATAGTGAACAAGTAGTTTTGTTCTATGAGAAGTTGATCTTAAGTGATTGTTAATCACCGACGTAAAATGTACGCTTAAATCTATTCATCTAGGTGACTGGAGAGCAGGGGAATGAACGTGAGGAAGAACAACAAAAAGGTCCAAGAGAACAGGAAAAGGGAAGAAAAAGAGAAGAAAAGGCATGCTAGAGATACGTAAGACTCGTTACTGACTACAAACTGCTTAATTCGTCATCCCTTACTTACGCATTGTGTTAATTAGGTATGACGACAAATGTAGGGCACTATTCACTACATACCTGCATTGCAGCCAGCGCTCAGGAGAAACAGAACCATGTAAGGAAACATTGTTAGTTTCTCCGCCAACGAGAATGCTGTTGAGACCAGTGAATCACTTAGTCCTATCAGTCTGCAATGACTAACCCAGCACCTATGCGTAACTCTTGACGCCCTTGGGCGACTTTAGCAGTAGACGTTTTAAACGGCGGTCACTTTGTGCATCGTTAGCGATATGAACTCAGCTTCTCTTGTCTACCTTTCCGAAGATGCATAACATCTAACATCTTTGTTAACTCAGCCGCTTTGTATCAATATACCTCTGTCATTGGATACACATCAGTCCTCATTATTTGAGGATGTTTTCTATTATTGTGATGAACTCAACATGGATATGTATTGTTAGATATTGTGTCTCTCTTTAATGTATTGAATGCATAGTTGACCTTGTGAATATGATGTGTGTTCAACTGCCAATGAACAAGGTGTGCCAGGATATATTAGTTTGCCGTCATTCCACTGACATGCATTGATTTCTAAGTGACACCTGTTTAACATGACATCGGAGAATCAAACGAAGGTTGAAGTATTTTTGTTCCTCTACCTAACTTTGGCGATGCAGTGGCGAAATCGCAGTGAGTTATTATCACAAGCATATGTTAGTTTTGTGTCCTCTTCGAATGTTTATTAAAACCTTAATGACACTAGGAGATATAATTAGAGTGAATATTGTGACAGGTAGAACAGCTTTACTACCTCTATCCAGGGGCGTGGTTAGCTTTTTGAAACTGGGGTGGATAAAAATTAATCAAGAAACCATGCCTTGCTGTTAATGTTAAAAGCTTTTCAAAATGTAGCCACAAATATTAATAACTCTATCTAACACAAGAGGAATCTAGGGGATACTATACTACAGTGTCTTACCATTGGTTCCAATCCATGTCTCCCCTCCGATAACAACAAATGCAATTGATAATGACAAGATCCGTGGATTCAACTGCAGGAAACTTGTCCATAAGATATACCACAATTTTAATATCAGATTGGAACAAATTACGAGATGTTCGGAGAAGTGAGAGGACATGTCATCCAGTGCTTCTAGCTTACCTAATGAATGTATTTAATAACGAAATAATATGTAAATAGTGTTAAAAAACAACCCGTGATACTATATCACCATTTTTGATAACATTAGCAGCTTCCGCAAGATTGAAAAACTATCATGTAATTTTTAACAATTTTAATAAAAGAATGTTCACATTTCAGTATTATATGCACTGAATCATCATATTTTCTCCTCCACATCAAAAAGAATGATAACGGTTAAACACGCTCCCACATGGTCTTATGAAGACATTTCCCTGGCTGTTTTACTTCTTACGTGTCTCAAGACTATGATAACAAGTGTCAGGTTAAAGTGCTCTTCCAAATCCAGTATATTTTATGAATGCATTAGCTAACCCTCAATAAACTATGACAAGAACCATATAGCTTAAGATAGCACTTGTGCCGTCCATATAAATCTTGGCTACAATGACAGAATACCTGATATTCATAGCCAGGAACGGGTTAGAAATCTTTCCTACCTCGAGCTTCCTTTTATGAAAATGGCAAAACCACTTTGGGTGCCTAAGAACACATTCCCTCCCCACAAGCGCTTATAAATGCCTCCTGCATTGAGTACTCTCGAAAAAGTTACAACACATTCTTTCACCTTCTTTCCAGCTTTCAGGTCTTGGTATTTACTTAATGCAACTTATCAGTTTAGCATACGAAAGTTCTGTCTTCGAAATCAAACTAATCTGAAAAAAATTGTGAAAAATTCAATTAGTTGTCATTCAAAATGGGAGTCATCGCTCTACCTGTTGGTAATGCTTGAAATATTTTGATGCCCGGATAACAAGTAGATATCAGGAAGATAGTATATGTACTAGTTTAAATGCTCTTGGGGGTTACCGACAAATAGAAGACCAAAGGCAGCGGCGCGCAAGAAAATCTACATTCCCTTCCCTTGAGACAGGAATAATGTAAGGAAAGTAAAAGGTAGCGTTACAAATATCAATAACAGATAATATTATGTTGATTCTTTCACCATAACTGATCTGAGAGTGTGTTAAAATAAGTAAAACGGCATTTTAAAGAGATGAATTGCCCAAAGGTCAGCAACTTACAATCGAATTTTGGCGCAGGCACATTAAAAAGAAGAGGCGAAGCTCGATACCACATGCCAACTCAAGGGCAACGTGATATGAAAACATTGAGAAAAATGATTTACTATCATTCTTCCACATATTGGTTATTGTTTTTTTAAAATTCTTTTAAGATAATAATATTGTTAAATTTGCTATCTTACGTTTTAATCTTTCAAAGATAACATTTTTAAAAGTTGGTTAATGGTACAAAACTGCACGAAACAGTGAAAACATTTTAGTACTGAAAAGCGTTTTATCGTCTGGCACTCCTCAGAGTACAAAATCGTTAGAATGGAGACAGAGAAGATATCAATGAAACTTATATCCAACTGTGTTTTAAAAGTAGCCAATCAGAAGTCAGGCTGCCAGATTGTTGTTGTTTTGACCAATCAGTGTCTATGGAACTGAATGGTTAACCCAAAAAGCCGAACGAAAAGACGAATTCTCTTTGTCTGTAAAGACACAATTTTCGTGCTTTGATATTGACGGATTCGAGAACGGCGAGGTGGAAAACAGACGTTGCTTTATCTATTATACGGAAGTAATCATCCGTACAAAATAATTGTTATTTATTATTTTGTTATTTATTTTGTTATTTATTATTTTATTAACTATTTTGGACAGTTTTATTTTATTGATAAAATTTCATTAAAGCGAAGTTGCAGTTACAGTTAACCATTCAAATGTTTAGAGCAGTGACTCTTAACGAGGACGATAGTGTCCCCCAGTGGGGGCATTGGAATCCCAGGGGGCGTTTTTAAATTACGCCATTTTACCCTCAGTAAAATTCAAGGAGATGTGAAGTCTCTAGCTGTGGCTCATCAAGCGCAGGGATCTCATTAAGCATGCTGAGACTATCACACTGACACTATGCGGACACTGACACTGTTGC
>JAAAKL020005113.1:0-19829 GCA_010016065.2 Carybdea cf. marsupialis auct. non (Linnaeus, 1758)
GTCATCACACAGCCTCTAACTAGAGTTGAAGACATGAGGGTCGATAGTTGTGTGTCTTTGTTAGCTAACCCTACTCCCTTGAAGTGTGCAGTACGTTACAAGCGTCGTGGGTTGGAGAGAGAGTGGGCGAGTTTGTAGAGCCAGTACAGAGTCTACAGAGTTTGCAGGAGCGTTTTCTGGTCTCCGATCGCCATTTGTAACCTCTGAAGGTAGACATCAGTGTTCTAAAATTTCGAAGGCGAAATATCGTGGGATCATGGGAAATTAAGCCCACTGTCTCTGTAGCTGTGCAACGTACGATAGTTTGCCACTAAGGTATGGTCCCATACCAACAAAAGAGAGAAACTCGGAATGTCTATTGTTTGGATATTGCATCACTACAATCGTATAAAGATTATATATAAAGATTTTGTATATAACAGTAATAATGAATTAGGATACGACTTGGTTAAAATGGTGTCACACGCTAAACAGAAAATTGTCACTAAAGCTATCTCCTTGGAACTGCGTCATCTTTTATTCGCTGGTAATGATGAAAGAATTGATGACGACGATGATGATGATGACATGATCATGATAATAGTGATGATTATGATGTTCTTAACGATGATGAGAACGTTATTTGTGCTAATAACAAGGCTGATAATTGTGGTTTTGCTGTAACCAAGTCATGCGATCTGGAAAATTCATTTGTAGAGTAGTTTTCCTTTCTATTTGTTAGACGAATATTCCTGAAACTGGAGACACGAATGGGAGAAGGCGAAGGGGTCGACCAAAAGGATCGAGAAACAAATTTCCGAAGGTGCGTTTGTAATTCTCACGTTGTTTTTACGTGACGCAGTAATCATATTTACATTTCACCTACACAATTATTTGATCACTTGTATTGATAGGGAAATGACTTCTCTCTGAGACCCTGTATTTGCTTGTTTAGGTAACGTGTGACATTTAGTGACGTCAGATCAGGAGTGAACACTTGATAGATACGGGGGATGGGGGTGCGGGGAGGGAAGATTGAGAGGTAATTGTGATCTGGTACTAATTTTGTGGTCATTGTTCCATTCAATATATTTAGAAATAATTTTGGAATCGCTACGTATCGTATGGTGACCGAAAATGACCAGGAAGGGTTGTTTTGACTTTTAAATTCCAGACGGGGAAATGTTACAGCAGATGTTTGCTAAATCTAAAAAGTAGGGATAGGAGCGGACTTAGCATTATCCAGGAGGTGGTAGGCATTTTCACTATTTTAAATACACATCTTTTTCAGCAAAGTTTAATCAATAATATGAGGCTAAAATTTTCTTAGCATAGTTATTAAGTGGTGAACACATCCTTTAGCCATTTCTAAGTAACAACCACTGCGTCCCATTGTTTTAAAAATCACAGGCTAAGGCAGCTCAGGCTACTTCTATTAGTGATTTTAGAAACATTTGGCAAGTTACTGAAATTAACCGGCACAAAAATAAAACGATCCCTAAAAACACCCGCAAGGTAAATTTTATTGTTTGTAGTTTTACGTAGTTTAATTATCTATTTTTGACGTTGAAGTATACAATTGTATGCCCTGATTTTTTTTATCTTTGTTTTGAATTTTTGTAACAGTTGTTCTGTCGTTCATGTTTCACTTTTTGGGTCACATGATCCTTAATCAAGAGAGCCCCCAGCGCCGGATTCAGGGTGGCCTTACAGCCTCGTGTTTTTTGCAGAGCAGTCGCACATGAGTTTGCAAATGCAGTGGAAGTTCTTGGTAATGGAACAGCTAAAATAGAATGATTTGCTTGTGTAGTTCTTTTCTGAAGTACCTTAAGGGAACTAATTTTGGCGGATATGGCGGATTTTATATAAAATCCGCCAAAACTAATTCCACTAATTTGCGATCGATTTGGCGGATTGCTATATCCGCCTAAATTAGTTCCCGCCCAAATTAGTTGCCTTAAGGTATACTTGAACACTTTTCCTGTTTAATTCAGCTGGTCATACATTTGAGCGCCCACAGGCTACAAAAACGGTATACTCCACTAGCATTTGTAACAAAAATTGCTATTAACTTAGATCTCTATTTACTTCTACAAACTTCATGAAGCGATGAAGGCATGTCGTTTTCTTGATAAACAGTCTTTACAAACTGCGATGTGTGAGTGGTCGACGTTTTGACCTCTTTTCTTAACATATTATTATTGAGAGGTACCTCATCTAGGGGCTACGATTATATTCCCTTGTGGGTTATCAAACGGTGGTATAAAGTAACCTGACTTGTTTCATCTACTAACAGAAATGCCTACTTAAAGTGGCATATTTCTGCCATGATTTGATCGGGGTTTAGTCTTTGATCCCCGATCAAGACTTACAATTTAAATAAGGTAAAATTGATTAACACAGTGTTTTCCAATGTGGGCGATATCAACCCCTTTGGGGCGAAAATGTTTTTGAAGGGCGGGATAGACTTACGCCTATACCTGACTGAATTTACACCCAAAATCAGGAAAGTCTCCTGACACTATCAATACCAACCAACACACTGAGAACGAGAAACTGAACTTTAATGTTTAGAAACTGTACTGAACAATACACTTAAAAGTACTACCAACATGTGCTGTTTGAACTATGACAATTGTTCAAAATTTGGTGTATTGTCTCTATTGTCGTAGCGAAGGGTCGACGATGGAGCAATTTGATCACTGAGGTGGCGACAATCCAGAAAAGGTTGGGAATCACTTGATTAACAAATCTACTCAAGTCAAGCTTCTCGGTTGACCAACACAATTTAGCATAGTCATGAACTTTGAAACAATCATTACTGTTGGTGGCTATCAGGGAGTAGATATACCAGGCTAGTAGTTAATTTGGCAGGGGTATTTTTAGGGGAAGGTAGCTTTGAATGCCTACTCCTGTCTACATGCCTCAGATATACTAATTGAGTATACAATAAACTAGATTTATTTGAAATTAGAAGTTTGAAAAAGTACTGGAGATATTCCCTATTATCGTATTTTCTTATCATTTCAAGTTCTCTATTCTGAAAAACACTTCGAATTTTTTATTTGCAAGGATAGGTAAACTTAGAGTTAAATTGTCGCCCGTTTTCTGGTTGAAAAGTTTATAATCTGGTATACACATAGGTGTTTTATGAAAGGCACCAGTGACCGTACACGTTATTTTTTTAGAAGCAACTCAGTGGCTTAGGTGTGAGGCCTCGATTTGGCCCAAAATCTAAGCAACAAGCTAAGCAACTCGAGGCCTCAAATTCAGGAGGGACAATTTTTAAAACGCCTGAAAAACAAGTCAAGAAACGTTTTCATTAAGAATTGATTACAAACTGTTGATATATAACAAATATCACACTGTTGATAATGTGTCATGCAAAGAGATCAAAGATCAAACCATCATTCGGTATTTCATCATTTACAACATGCTAGGCATCTTCGTCCCTATCTTCGTCTCCTGTAGTGATACCTAAGCAACTACGTAAGCACCTCCAGGCCTGATTTTGGAAAATTGCTAAGCAACTCCAGGCCTGATTTTGGAAAATTGCTGGGCAACTCGAGGGCTGACGTCGAAAATGGAGTTGCTTATGAAAAAACACGTGTATATAATAGCAAGATAAAGTTTGACAGTAAAAAGTACTAATAATTCTCAAACTATCACTTCTTATGCAAGCCGGAGGGGTTTATGTAAATAGAACGATTATATACTGACGGTACGTGATCTTAAGGTAAAATATGACTACATTTAACCATTATTGAAGCCTCGTACTGATGATGAGGAACCACACTTCGACACCAAAAACTAACTTTTGTCGCCTTTAAAGAGAGGTCACCATGTCCGCCTTCACACGCTAGCGTTTGTTTTCAATGCATAGACCGCTGCTGGGACCCTGTGTCTATGTATTTTGGTATCTGCTTTGCGATCGATTATTTGATTTTGAAATCCTTACGATAAATTAGTAATTTTATGACGTAAACATTTTATCCTCTTCGAAACAAATTTTTCTGACCTTGTTTGTGTAACTCTTCGCGAACATGACTTTGCCGACTATCGTTACTTGTTTCGCGTTAGTAGAACAAGAAAGAATGCGCTCAGTTGGCTAGCACGTCTTCGTATCGGTACTTTAAGAAACCCTTAGATTGAGTTAGTACGCAAATTATTTCACCGAGCACCCATCTCGGATTAGAGTAAGCGGGACAGAAGGGAAATGATGAACGTTGCATTTAACAGTTGCAATTGAGTCATAAGATGACGTCCCAAAACCTTGTTTTGAAAAGTATTTATTCTGTGGTGTGAACCCAACCATCAACTCCTGCACACAGAATACCGTGCTCGAGACTCGTTCCAGCTACGAGTAGGGAACGTTTATATCTACATGAAGTCATAAACGAACACTGTTTACTTTGCTCAGCTCATCAAATTGTGAACTGGTTTCATATAACAAGTTTTCTGATACGAGAGTTAAAACTTTGTCAGGTCGTATTTCGTCGTCTGATCAAGACATCGTTCTCAGATTTTGTTTGAAGCGATTGCAAAATTTTGTCGAATTTTTTATTTTATAAAATGGTGATGTTATACTTGAGTACTCTGTTTGATTCGCGCCAGTTACTAGTTTTCTGCTGTTAGACTCCGATGGCTAATGTTACGATGCGTAATGATGCAGTTTCTGGTACAAAGATCTGTCAGCCTCACTTGATTTTGCATTCGTGACCAATGTAACTTTTTTACATGCCTGTATGAAAGTGTTCACAAGACGTTGCCGTTTTTTGTCAATCGACATATTTTCTGATTCCTAGAAACTTTCCTTCCTAGTTGAAGCAACGTATTTCCATTCCCTTCACATACAAGGACGTAAAATGTTCTTCTTTTCTCGGCAATCTCAGAATTATGGTTTGTTTGTGAGTACCGAAATAGCTCCGAACGTTTGCAAGTCAAAACAATATAAATTGTAAATTTTAAAACTTCAGTGTGAAGAAACCTTTCAAACGGTACCCTCTTTATAAGTTTGAAATTAGTTTTTCCTCTTGCTGAAAATTTGGGAAGAAATAAGTAGACTAATTAATGATGATTTGGCCATTGAACACTTTTCTCTTTTCATTGGTTCACTATGGATCAATCGGGTATCAAGTAACTGTAGGATAACCTTGTGCCCAACGATATCAATACCACATGAATACTTTTTATCGGGGCCAAGTTTATAGTTGATAGACAGATGCTACCAGCTACCGTGTTACTGAGGGTAAGGCTATCACGGGCCATTTACAAAGGACTTCAAGGAACAGATAAATGTTCAAATTCTGTCTTCCTTCCTTCCGTCCAGTCGTTTAACGTCCAGAATCTACATAGGTGGGAAGGACGTCAGCATGTTGTATCACCATTTTTGGTTTTATTGCGTTACTCCATTCTGTTCTGTTGTTAGCATCATCGTTAATCAGTTTTAGCAGCTTCATATCCATACAGATCACATCACAAAGCCTCTTACGTGGACGACCTCTTGGTTGTCTGCCATCAATGTGGTGAAGGGTAGCCTTTTTATGCCAAACATTGTCATCCATGCGTATCAAGTGTCCATGGAACCGCAGTCGATTCCATCGTAACACATCTTTGAGAGAGCTAAGACCAAGGCGCCATAGGCCTCCAATATGGGCTTTGGCATCCAACTTTACATAGTTTTACAAGATTAGCCTCTCTGAGCCACGTGACTTGAGTGTGGAAGAACTGTCCGTCATCCGGCGTATGCCTAAAGCACATACGGAGGGAAAGTGTGACGTCAAGATTTTGAAAATGTTTGAAGTATGGAAAAAAATGAATTTTTCTGTTTCCATATTAGTGAAAACGTCAATGGCCAAGATTGAAAGTGCTGCTCCTTCCCAGCACCGAGATATCTGCTTGAAAGTTTTAAATCTCTCTAACAAAACTTTCTTGGTTAATGCTGGATTATAACGTAAGGAACCTATGAATATCAACAAAGTTTTGTCCAGAGATTTTTGAAATTCAAACGCCTCTGTTTAAACACTATATACACTACATGTCTAGTGTTTTGGGGAACAGTCTATCCCAGGGTAACCTTTAGATGTATGGAGTCAAATCGTACTATTTCCAAAACGTTTGATTTGTGACGTTATCACTATCCCTCTGCATTGCAAGTTGCAAAGTATCGCCGACAATAGAGTATTCGGAATAGTAAGCTTTGAAAGATCGTGGGAAAATGCAATTAAAATTGCTCTATGTAGGGAAAGCATTTATGTAGTGAAACTCATTTGCGTCTCACGCACTGCTTAGTGGTATTTTTAGTTTTGAACTTCCGAGGCGGCTGTTTCCGTGTACGAGCTGGTGCTTGGGGAATACAAGAAGGAACATGCTGCTTGATTCTGACAACTAATCTTAAAATCATGCCGTCAACATAAGCGGCCTGTAGAAAACAATGTGGCAATTTTTGGAAGACACCATGTCTCTGGGGTTGGATGACACAGATGTTATTATTATTGTTTTGAACTATATCTAGTTGGACAGGTTTCTTGCATAAGCGTAGATGTGTTTAGATGTGTTTGTGTGGATGTGTGTGTGTTTGTGTGTGTGTGGATGTATGTGTGTGTGTGGATGTGTGTGTTTGTGTGTGTGTGGATGTATGTGTGTGTGTGGATGTGTGTGTGGATGTGTGTGTGGATGTATGTGTGTGTAGATGTGTGTGGATGTGGATGTGTGTGTGTGTGGTGCGGGGTGTTAGACGTCAATAAGCTCTTGTGAACAAATTTTCACTGTATACTGACTAGTAGATACTAAGAAAAGAAAGAAATCCCAGATTATAGAGGGAGTGACCAGAGTGACGCAATCCTATGAACTACGTATTGTCAACAGATCAAAGACCTTGTATTTGACATGTCTTGCATTCATCAGAGAAACAATAAATTCATGATAGCAACGACACGAAAATGGACTCGGAGCAAGAATGAAAAGGAAATGAAGTACTCACATTTACTGTGACGTCACTTGCTGTGAAAATGCGGAAACTAGGATGTCCGGCATGTTCAGCATCCTTTCTCCACAAGTTTCCTTTTTGTCGGAATTTTTACCATATGACTCTGCTTCTGTCGACTTTGATGTCCGTCACCAACGATCCTTAAAGAAGTAACTCTTTCCAGTCTTTTCCTTCCTTTCCAAATCACCATACAGTTCTAGGACCCCCTTTCGAACCATCAATCAGTTCTCGAAGCGCCTTCCAGAAACAAGAGTAATATTAGTCTTATATGTTAACCACAAATAGGAGCGTTCCTACATATTTCAAACAACAGACATACATTGGTGATGCCTAAATTATATTTCGATTAGCATAAAAATACGATACCCCCCAACCCCCTCCCCCAACAAAACCAGATGTTTATACCACCGTCGCATCCTGAAAGAGCAAATTTCACATCCCAACGAGGTGTAAGCATACTCGGGTAAGAACCTTTGATCCTTGAAGACTTTGGAAAAAAAGTTTAAAAGTACGAACCGTTGAAAATATATGTGCACGTAAAACGTTAGAGTGGATCGTTATTGCTTGAATAGTTCTCTATTTTCACCCAATGAAGGACCCCACACCCGACTATACCCGACTTGATTATACCCGACTCCTTAGTAATCTAACTTCGAACTGATGGTGTATGGATTAACAAGGGTCTCTGTAAAATCCTCAATGAACTTTAGGTTAAATAGTGTTTCATGTTGTACACAGGGAGCCTGCATCGTGGAATTTGTAACGCTGGCAGATCATTTGTTTATCATATGAAAGTTCTGTTTAATACATTGACGGAGCTGGGTATTTGTACATGAAGGGTGGTGAAATAATTAAGGAGGAGCTTGTCCTTTGGGAGCAGAGTAGTAAAGGTCCTTTTTCGTTAGTTTCAACAGGGTGGAGATGGCAGGATAGGATTGGGTAGTTCTCGGTGATATTGTCCACTGCCCCCGTACTGCTAAGTGCCCGCTTCAATGAGTGAATGATTCCATGTTAAAGGAAAATTAACCTCTTCTAGACAATGCGGTGTATTTTTATCATAACATAAACTTCCGATTCATGAGTTGGCTAACTTTAAGCCAAATTTTCCAGCATTCTTGAACAGACTGTAAATATTTAGAGAAAGTAAATCGGTCGTACTTAAAGGAAGACAAAATATATCTAACATAACATATTTCACAGTCTACACAAATGGAGCATAGGTGTATGTATGGGTTCTTAACAAACCTAAGGGAATTTTAGAATAAGTGCTTTCGGTTTTAGTTTACAGAAATGCATCCTTAGTTTCAAGCTAGCTGTCATGCAATTTCAATGTGTTGAGGTGATTATGGATTAAGTTAACGTCCCTGTATGAAATAATAATGCTTTGAAGTAACTTCTTTCACATCCGTTATTTGACGTAATGACTAAAATATTGAAAGATTAATTTTAAGAGACGTGCTTTTGTGAAGTATCCTCTATTCCTGTGGATTCGGTTGTATTTGTTATTTCTCTTCCTAAACCCGAGCAAATATTTTCTGCTGAACGAAGTTATTATCTTCATGTTATTACAGATAAATTTTCTTAGAAGAGAGGATCTGAAACTATCAGTTTGAATAGATAAATTTTCATACTTCAGTAGAATTTGCCTTCCTATTCTCCTATGCGGATTGGGCAATAGTCCACAATTGTCACCCATGAACCAGCCGTTACACTGCTCAATGAGTTACCTGTATAGAGCGGCCAGCTGTCTCACGTGGGTAGCGGACACTTTGGTAGGGGCATGTTAATATTTGTATGACTATTCCCGACAAATTCACTCAAGACACTTGAATAAACAACAATTCAATGCAAGCGAACGCAGAAAGTTCCAAGTTAATTGTACAAGTTCACTAGAGGTAACGGAAGTTTTTATTAGAGTGCACAGATGAGCAGTGAGAGATTTATTGAAGAGGGTCCTCCTTAGATCTCATCCATGCCTAACCATTCCAGAACAGCCCCATTTCTCTAACGACCGCGGTTGACAAGTCCCTTACCTAACTTTCATATATAGGTTGTCAATGGCCATGTACAAAAAATGATAAAGAGTTTCGATTGTTAAGCAACCTTTTCAATGGATTGTCTTCATTCGTCGGAGTTCCACTGCATTTGCATCAGTATTGTTAGGCTAAAATTTAAGGCTTAAGGCCTTTAGTATAAAAAGAGGAACTCAAATGCGGCCAAAAAAATTGTTGGTTACGTTTCTGGCGTGGACATCTTAATAATGTCAAATTTAGTAGTCTGTTTTTATGTGATATTTATGCAGACATGGAACATCCTTCTAAGATGCTTGATGACCCCCAAAATGTCACATATCTGTTTCGCTCTGAAACTTATAAATGGTCAATTGTTGCTTTGCCGTCGGAAAGAGTCTGTCTGTAACAAACGTGTTTTGCAATAAAGTATTGAGAGAAAGCGAATCATGCATAGGTGCTATCAGACAACATGTAACAACCCTCTCATTTCCTAGGATTATTCATGAAACTTTTCCACCTTCGTTCCAGAGAATTACAGTGACCAGTGTATGGCGAAAAAGTTTAGCATGCATAACAAATACGTTACTTAACGCAAAAATCTCTTTTTCTTCCATTCCATATTTCTTCCATAATGGCCAAATTAAGTCCTGGTTTACATCTCATGGGCCTAAATATGAATGCTAGCCAAGTCTATGGACTAATAATCAAGCATGCACTTACTGCTACTAACACCATCACCACCACTACTACTTCTACGTCTACTACTTCTACGTCTACTACTTCTGCGTCTACTACTACTACTACTACTACTGCTACTACTGCTACTACTGCTACTACTACTATTACTACAACTAGTACTACTACTACTACTACTACTACTACTACTACTACTACTACTACTACTACTACTGCTACTACTACTACTACTACTACTACTACTACTACTACCACCACCACAACAACTACTACTACTGCTGTACTAGTAGTGCTGCTAATATCACTAGTGCTGTTACAGCTACCACTACTAATAATAAGACTGCTATTATCACTATCCGTGCTACTATTGCCATTTCTGCTGCAATTACTGTTACAATTTTTGCTCTTCGGGACCACTTGTATCAAAACTATTACTGCTGCAATCATTGCAACAACTCTTACTGCAAATAAATGCAGTCGATACTTGCACAAAAGGCTCTATCTTCACAAGCAAGATGAGACTTGGGTACCCGTAAAGACCTTAGGTTGGGACTTTCAATCTTTTTTGAGTGGGCACAGATAGTGGTAAGTGTCTGCGTGTGTGTGTTTGTGTGTGTGTGTGTGTGTGTAGGGGGTGTAAGAGTTTAAGGTTTGTTTCTTTCCTGCTGTAGAAAACCGTAAGAGTCCTTTACAGAAAGTAAAGACTGCAGTGTCTTTCTTTGTCTATTGTACTGCCTTCCCACTGGAGAGGTATGGCAGAGGGCTTCGCTTGTTCCTTTGAATTTTGTAAAGACAGTATTATTACGTAGGCTTATAGAAATACCATTGGATTCTGAAGAGTCCTTCCGATGAATGGGTACTCAAATCTGTTTGACTAATGATTGAATCTTTGAAAAGCAGGATTACTACACACACTGGACACAAGGAGATTAAACATTCTTGTCATGATGAACAGAAATGTTTTGAAATTCTTCGTGAACAAAGGGGATCAGCTGGGCCTATCAAGCCAGCATCATTACACGCAATAGTACTGTAAGGCCGAAGAACAACTTTCTTGACTCGCGGATTCCAACTACAGAGTTGTGCCTTTAATAGGCTTAACAAGTAGCACCCCTCTCTGTGGTCTGAGTTTGACTTCTTTATGTCTCAATGTCAGTTTAGTCTTTTTGACGTATGGGGTACTCAAGAGATTTCCAAGTAAGTGCCAATTAGTCAAACGAAGATCTCTTTAAAAGTGATTTCAGTTGATGGTAGGTCTGGGTCCCAAGAGTATGCTCGTAACATGCCCTTTACCATGAAAGGTCGTCGTCGTTGATATTAGCCCTCTCCACACTGTCGATCTAAACTGACGATCCAAATATGAGACGACATAAATATCAGTTCGTCGGTTGATCTCGTCAGTGTGGATACGGTGGTCAGTGTGGTATTACAGTAGGGCCACGTCTCTGCCTCTCGCGTAAATAACATTTTGTTTTCGTGCGGCTGAGGAACTGTATGCACCTTAGGAGCCAAGAGTATCCCCAGAATCCCAACTCTTAGTTTGACGTAGTGTGTCTCTGGGTCTTACAAAAAGGGCTCTTTGTACGATCTAAGGTGAGCTGCGGCACAGGCGTGAGAATAGAGTGAGCAAAGTGTAGAATGAGCGAGTGTAAAATGAGCAAGTGTAGAATGAGTGAGTGTAGAATGAGCGAGTGTAGAATAAGAGAAGAGCAGAATAAGTGAGTGTAGAATGAGCGAAGTGTAGAATGAATGAGTGTAGAATGAGTGAGTGTAGAATGAGTGAGTGTAGAATGAGTGAGTGTAGAATGAGTGAGTGTAGAATAAGCGAGTGTAGAATGAGCGAGTGTAGAATGAGCGAGTGTAGAATGAGCGAGTGTAGAATGAGCGAGTGTAGAATGAGTGAGTGTAGAATGAGCGAGTGTAGAATGAGCGAGTGTAGAATGAGTGAGTGTAGAATTAGCGAGTGTAGAATTAGCGAAGTGTAGAATGAGTGAGTGTAGAATAAGCGAGTGTAGATTGAGCGAGTGTAGAGTGAGTGAGTGTAGAGTGAGTGAGTGTAGAATAAGCGAGTGTAGAATTAGCGAAGTGTAGAATGATTGAGTGTAGAATAAGTGAGTGTAGAATGAGTGAGTGTAGAATTATTGAGTGTAGAAGGAGTGAGTGTAGAATTAGCGAGTGTAGAATTGGCGAAGTGTAGAATGAGCGAGTGTTGAGCGAGCGAGATGCATCTTTAATATGCACTTTACATGCCGAAGAAAACATGTCGAAACTCCGTGTTGTGCACGTAATAGTCGGTCAAAGTTTCGTCGAGAAAGTGGAAACGGTTTAAGGGGGGCTTCTTCCATTAATCTTTGCTATGACAGAAAGTGAAAGGGTTAGAAAGAGGAGTACTAAATTGGGGTGGTTTGGGGGCCATTTCGTTATTTATGTATTCCCGCAGGGATACATGTTCTGAAGAGCACAGTTTATTATTATTAACCTCATTTTAAAAACATTCTTGACTGTTAAAGTAGAAAGATTACGATTAACCAGAGTTCAGAACTAGAAAATATACAAGTATTTAAGTAAAGCTACGTGCAAAATAAAGTGTTTTGATCGAAGCGTCTTCTGCAGGATGCCACACGCGCATCCTTAAAGTGCTATAGACGTAATACTGCTTCAAAGAGGTAAAAGAAGGAAGGGAAACTCGATGTTCTGAAGGATGGAAAGACAAGTGTAAACCTGGTAAGGTTCATCCAAAATAGAACAAACGAAGGACCATGAAACTACACTGAAGCCGAAAGAGGACCGACTGAAAAATAAAAATGTAGGCAGAAACTAGCATTAAATTGCAGCTCGGTGTCTTGGCATCACCTTCCTAGTCCAGTCGCATTTTACAAGAACAAGCAACCGTAGAGTCACCATTGAGCGTGGTTAGGGCCTGGGTCTCATGACCCAGTGGTTGTAGATTTGAACCGTGTTGGGATCGTTGGACTCAGTAACTAAGTAGCGACCACCGTACTAGGCTCTTGGTAAAGGTACTTCTTGCCACGTATTTCCTTGACACCCGATACCTTAAAGGTTTAGTCGAGTAACAACTGAAATTATGATTTCGTAGCATATGGGATAGTTCATGAAATTATTAACGAGCTATAGGACTGGTAGCTTAATCAATAGAAGAAGTGGTAATAGCAGTAGTTTTAGTTGTAGTAGTAGGAAGAGTAGTAGTAGCAGTAGAAATAGTAGTAGTAGTAGTAGTAGTAGTAGTAGTAGTAGTAGTAGTAGTAGTAGTAGTAGTAGTAATATCAGTAGAAGTAGTAGTAGTAGTAGTAGTAGTAGTAACAGCAGTAGTAGTAGTAATGACAGTAGTAGCAGCGGTAGTAGTAATGATAGTAGTGGTAAACGTAGTAGTCTTAACAGAAGTGATGGTGGTAGCATTAGTAGAAGTAGCATCAGAAGTAGTAGTAATAGTGGCAGGTGCAACGCACGTACTGGTTTTATACCGAAAGTGGTATTAGCACCAGTGGAAACAGTTGTGACGTAGTATGCACGTAGAATCAGCGACAAAATGGTAAAATAATTTCTTACGAATCCTCTTTACTGTAAAGATAATGACATCCGATGAGAATCTATTCGTAGCATTACATCGGTAAAAACTAGAGTAATCCCAGCTCCGAATACGAAGGGTGCTTGAATTTGTCGTTACTGTGAAATTTGGCTTTACCTACAAAGTAGGAAAACGTAGAAAATAAGACAAAGGATTGATCCTCGATGAACGCCAAATCATATAAACTTGCCAGATCCTGTTCTTATCTCTTAAAAGTTTTATTTAGAAGTCCTCTAGAGGAAGTACATCTTTTCTGGTTGGTAGTGAAGAAAGAGTTTTAGAAATGTTGTAAGTTAAACAGGTACAGTTCCAAGCCGATTTACAGCATACCATTTGGGTCTAAATAACATTATGTTGTTTTGACGATTTTTTCAAGCATACTTTTCCTCCTTATATCCATGTTTAATAAGAATAGAATACTCTACAGGTGTTGTGAACATGTAGTTGTATGTGGTAAGCCAGAAATGCTCTTTTCTCGGTCTGTATTATTAGGAAAAGATCTATTGTATTGTACAATATTGCTCTCTATACAGCATATGTTATGCATCATTCTGTAGAATTTCGAGATTCAAGCAATAATAATTATTTTGATAAAAAAAATGTAGTCTACGACTCCTGATAATTTTACCCCTTTTTTGCTTTTTTTCTTCTCTTCGCCTTGTTCTAGTCTAAGTCCACTACTAGGAACTGGGTTACTTTTCCCCTTCGGATGACTATTTATTCATTCTTGCAATCCCCTCTCTGCCCTATCTCTCGAAACATAGTTTCCCACTTCACAAGAGCAGATGACAGAGCACAGTACCTCCGGAATAGTTATACACAAGCTCAGGATTCAAACACACGACCCTCTGACACTCTACCACTATGCCACTACTGTATTAAATGGACAAAAGGATACAGGTCCTACTTCATGCATAACGTTAAGACCTCTCCCCATTTCCTACACACCTCCCCGACAATTCCCCTTGGTAAACAATGACAAACACAGTTTAAACTTAAAAAGGATTATGAGATATGACGTGTGTTTGATATATTCACAAACGTGGGTACGTACATCGCTTTTAAATTTGACGGGAATCCATCCATCTATCTTTGGTTTACATTCCTGCTCTACACTGCATGGATAGCTCTGCTGCTGCCATGAAAACGTCGGCAGCGGGTATCCATGTTGCAACTCACAAGTGAGTTCTGCTTCGTGGTCAAATGATATTAAACGGTTGGTTGCAATATTTTCTCTGTGAAGTAACACTGTCTCTAGTGGAAATCGAAAATTAAAACGACATCAACTGACGTACAAATATAATGTCTCCTATTACTGGTATTTAATGAGTTAACAGGGCTGCTGTAACAGTGGATGGTGCGGCAAGTGACCCCACTTTTGCCATAATTCTTGTTACGTTCTTCATGATATATTTTGCTCACGTAATCAATTGCACCCAGGGGCGGATCCAGCGTTTGAGTTTGGGGTGGGGCAATTGGAAAACATATAGGTACTCCCAGGCACTCAGCCAAGTGTGTAGCAGAAAAGCCTATATGAAACTTTGAAATTTTAACGTTTGGGGGGCCATGGCCTCCCCGGACCCCCTCTGGATCCGCGCCTGATAGCACCTCCAGCCGCACTTTAAGAATCGTTGCTATACCTAAGTGAAAGCTCAGGTTTAAGAATTAAATAGAAAGGCAACTACCCTATTTATCTGAATTAGCGCCCTGCTTTTTAGTTTAGCCTCTCCCTCAAATAAGCGTCCCAAAAGAGTTTCTATTAAAGGACTTATTTGGAGATCATAAAAATAGGTCGAATTTTATAACTGATAATTGCTTTTTCACGAGACGAAAACTTGAAAGTGCTCTCTCTGATTTCTCATAGTGCTGAGAGAATCCAAATGAAATCAGATCCGGCTTGAACTGGGCCTCCAAATTCCGAGCAAGAACCAGGTGAGATGGGAACATATTCTTAAACATATATTTTATACTGCTTTGGCTCCCTTGTGATCCTTTCTCTTTTGAGCTTATTTAATCGATGTTTTAATAATATATATTAACAATATAATAAAATATCTAAGCACGTCTTCACTTAGCTCGAATAGGCCTAACAGAAATGTTCTTTTCTTCCCATTCTCACTACATTCTCACTGTTCATCGATCTACAACCAAGACTGCGTTTACACGAGAGCAGATCCAAATGCATCCGTACCCAAACTGATACGGATCGGCCTTGCGTTTACACGAGATCTAGTGGATCCGATCCCGTTTGGATCTGCTATCCGTGCTCGTTTGGGATCGCTTTGAAAACTGGTCTTATTTGGCTCCGGTACCAGACAGGTCTCGTATAAACGCTTGGGATCGGATCCAAATGGGCTCTGATCGAAATTGAGGTTACAATATTTCCAATATTTCCAATATGAGGTATATTCCACATGGGCTACCGTTATTTTGGCGCCTAATTGGTTATGCAAAGCATCTCAATCGAAACAAAACTCGGTCCAAGGAAGAAAACGTTTCTCTTCTAAAGTTTTACCACTCAGGATTTAAATCGATCATGGCAACTGATCAGACAAAGGGAAGAACAGTGTTCAACTGGAAAGATGAGGAGACTGCTCTTCTCCTTAAGTAGTATCAGATTACGAATCAAACAACTTGAGCAGGTCTACTTTTCCCGCCCAATTTTAATAACTATTTCCACGCATTCGCTTTCTAGCGGATCCAAATGGATCGGATCTCGTCCGAACGCATGTCAATTTTGGATACGTACCCGTGTCAACGCCTGCAAAAACGAGTACGAATCCAAATGGATCCACTCGCAGATGGATCCGATCCAGGGCGATCTAAATATCTGATCCGATCTCCTATAAACGGGGTCTAAATCTGATAAACTCATACCTTGTACAAAGATATTGATTGATTTTCTAGTCTCTCCTGCTATATTAACACCTTTGCAAGTGTAAACTCTATTATGCTGTGGCCGACGTAGACTTGATATTCTCATTTCACAAATTATTGCTTCTTGGCATTCTGTCACTTCAGTTTGGCTTTCTAGCCATATCAACGTAGACGGTGTGCCAATGGTCACGTGACAACTTACACGAATCTCGTCCTTCGGGGCAGTGACAGTAAGGTTAGATACTCTTAAACCATTCTTGTCAAAGAGCGTCAAGACTGGTAGCATGGGACCTAAAAATTATTTAAAATTTCAGAAGATAATTAAAACCCTGTGAAAAGTTAACACCAAAACTGACTGGAAATAATTCCACACAAGGTAAATTGGTCGGTATGAGCAAATCGGAAGGAACCAAATTGCACATTAACTTTTTACGTCAGAGTGACTGTCGTCTGAAAGAAAAGGTGATTTTAGACAACTAAGTTGGAGTTCTTCTACTTACAAACCCAATTAAAGTCTAATCGATTTATATACAAGGGCCGGAGACAAACTCGTACTTTTCCAGATACCCCCTACCACTATTGTTCAAAGCTGCACTGAAAAAGAGAAACCCCACCGCCTTTTCCAGATACCCAACCCTAACCGTAGCCCTCCTAACGCTAACCCTAACCCTAACCCTGTGGAAAAGGTGGTGGGGGAATTCTGATTCTGAATTAGGCGGTGTGTTTGTGTGGGGGGGTATCTGGAAAAGTGCCGTGAAAGGTGATGTGATATGTAATAGTTGAAATCAAATCAATGTTTACAAACCGATTTACATCGACAAACTGCAGTCAACTCTATCCCAATATCTAATGAAAGATAATATCAATAATAAATTCAAACTTTAGGACCGGAAGTAATTTGAGCTTAAAACCCAGAATACCCTTTGGTCGCCACTGACCCTTCCGTTCGGTTGGGTCGATCAACTGATAAAATTGTAGATTATATGTCGTATTGTATACCGAACAGTAATGTAAAAGCAGGGGCGTAGGGACCGGGGGCACTGGTGGTACGTGTTCCCCAGATTCTGCAGTAAACAAAAAGTGCCCCTTTATCCTCTTAAATCTAAGTAAGTAAGTGAAAATGTGCCCTTTGACTGGTGTGCCCCCCCCCCCCCCCATCCAAGTTTGAGATGCTTCCTACGTCCATGTCCTTGAGATATGTATAGGTACCCGTAGTAAATTCCTGGCATTACCTTCAACGGTGACATCTACAGCAACAGAGGACATCTTATCCACGTCTTGGGCTGTACATACTAAGGTTCCAGAGAAACCTGCAATTTTCAGTTCTATCTCCAAAACAGATGTTGTAAAAGCCAACCCAGCGGCTTGTCGGCAGCTTTCCCGAATGGTACTATTCGTCAGCTATAAGTTAAACAAAATTGTGAAAAATAATAATGATATTATATAGGGATTTCATTAATTAAAGTTCACAAATTTTTGAATTGTGTAGTGAAGTAGCCTGGAACCTACTTTCTTCCTGGTCATTCATTACTTTCTATAAAGCGTGTTGTCACGTTGTTCTCGTTAGTTTTGTGTAAAGTATGATTGAATAGACGTATAGAGATATTACCTGTGCGTTCTCACTTCGTCTACGAACCCTACAAATTGTAGGAGTGACGCCAAAGGAATAAGCTTCTACTTTCGATAAATTAAAGAAATTGCTATTAAGATGAGGCCCACTTGTCCCCCAGCGAACGGTCGCGTAGCAACAAGCAGTCAGCTGCCAGGGGTCTATAATAAGAATACGACAAATCGACCACTACAGCAATCATGATTCACATTTGTCAGTTGTTAGGGCACCCCCACCCCCACCCCGAACGCGTGAGGTATCTGTTCGAACCCCTTTCGTCTCTGTATCATCTCTTCGAAAATAATTGGTAGCAGTCTAAATTAAGCTGAATTGGACTAGATTCCTACCGAAATAACTTGACCAAAAGGAGACAACAGCTGCCAAACGATAGTTGCTCTGGATATGGTGCCTCTGAGGCATGCTTCACAGGTTACATTTCTTGGTATTGCATAGTCGAGGTGAAGTGCATCCATGTCTACTATCACCTTGGGCTTTTGAGGAGGAACTAGAGAAAAATATAATTTGTTGTTAACATGAGGTGTAAAGGATTATTATAAATCAAATAATAAAATCCCTAAGAAACCAGTTTGTCAATACCTGGTATCAACGGCTGTCTACTTGCGAAACAGAGTACAGAAATGCAGAGGGAAAGTGTGACGTCACGATTTTTAAAATGTTTGAATTACGGGGAAAATACTCAATATTCATGTAGCCCTATTAGTGAGAACGTCAATGGCCAAAATTGAGAGTTTTACCTTCTCACAACATCGAGATATTACGGTTTCAAAGTTTTAAATCTCTCTAACAAAACCTTGTCATTTGATGCTGGATCCTAGCGTTAAGACCAAAGGAAAATTTACAGAGTTTTGACCTGAGATGTTTTAAATCCGAACGCCTCCAGTTTAAAAGTTATATACATTACAGGCCTTGTATTTTGAGAAACAGCATATTCTAGGTTGTCTTCAGGTATCTGGAGTCAAATTGTCCTATTTCCAAAACTTTTGATTTGTGACGTCATCACTTTTAGTATAGCAAAATAGATAATTAATTGCTTACGAAATATCGATATTCCGTTACAATTTAGGTTTCACAGTATTTTCACAGCGTTCTCGAGAAACAACAGCAATAATACGGTTTTTTTCAAAATAGATTTCTAATGTTAAGAATGTTGCTGAATAACGTAACAAATGTTTTCATACAGTATGTGTAACTGAAACCGAAATCTAACATTGATTTCATACTATTTGACACCATGTCAAACAAATCCGACGCCAATGCCAAAATATTCGATATCACGTTCAAAATATCATTGCCAGAATGCTTACCATCAATGCCAAATATTTAATATCAATGCCAAAATATTTGATATCAATTGCCAAGATATTTGACATAAATGCCAAAATATTTGATATCAATGCCAAAATATTTGACATAAATGCCAAAATATTCGAATATATGATATCGAATACAATATTCGATATTCGATATGACACATGAATATTGGATGGTAGCATCCTCCTCATTTTTGGTTATATCATATAATAGCCTACTCAGTAACAGCAATACATTTATATTCAAATCTGTTTTCTGATGATCATCATTAAAAAAAGTGTGTTAAAATAATGGTAACCCAAGCATCATTAACTTGCTGGAGGAGGGAAGATGGTGGTATTTCAAAGACTTTTTGTACGATGTGAAGCACTTCAATTTGGCCCCATTTGGCACTTTCGCTAATTAAGTGATTGACTGATTGATTGGTTTCTTCATTACTTGTCTCTCGATGTATAAGTACTGTTACTGATTGACTACCTGATGGATAAACTGATGGATTAACTGATTGATTAACTGATTGATTAACTGATTGATTAATTGATTGATTTACTTATTGATAAACCGATTGGTTAACTGATGGATTAACTGATTGACTTACTTATTGACTTACTTATTGATTAAATGATTGGTCAACTAATTAGTTAACTGATAGATTAACTGATTCATTAACTGATGGATTATCTGATGGATTAACTGATGGATTAACTGATGGATTGACTGATGGGATTAACTGATGGATTGACTGATGGG
>JAAAKL020005114.1:0-19828 GCA_010016065.2 Carybdea cf. marsupialis auct. non (Linnaeus, 1758)
CCCTTGGTGTGTGTAGCTCCTACATAACAACTGTTAAGTCAATGATAAATGCAGCAATGAGCAAAATATGTGCATGGTTTATTATAAAGACCAAACAGACCAAACAGATTAGAGAGACTGTCAGACTAGATGAGAAGACAGACAAGAGAGACTAAAAGACAGATCAGATGGACAGACCAGACCCAAAGACAGATAGTTATATCAGAGATACAGACAGAAGAGACAGCCCAAAAGATAGAAAGACCAGACAGAAAGAGAGACCAGATAGACAGGCAAAGACATTCAGAAGAAAACACAGACAGAAAGACCAGACAGAAGAAACCGACCAGACAGACTGAATGACCAGACCGAGGGACCTGTATGTCTGGTCTATCGGCCTTTCTGTATGTCTGTTTATCTGGTATGTCTGTCTGTCTATCTTTCTGTCTGTTTGTCTGTCTGTCTGCCTGTCTTTCAGTCCGTCTGTCTGTCTGTCTGTCTGGTTTGTATGTCTGGTGTGTATGTCTGTCTATCTGATCTGTCTTTTTGTGTTTCTTGTCTGTCAGTCCTTGTGTCTGGTCTATTTTTTCTGTCTTGTCTGGTCTGTCTAGTCTTTTTGTCTATCTGTCCGGTCTGACTGGCCTGTCTGTCTGTCTGTCTGTCTGTCTGGTCTGTTTGGTCTATCTTTCTGTCTGTCTGTCTGGTCTGTTTGGCCTATTTCTCTTTCCGTCTCTTGGTCTGTGTGTTTGTGCGATCGTTCTGGTTTGTCTGTCCGTCTGGTCTTTCTGGTCAGTCAGATTTTTCTCTCTGCCGAGCTTGTCTGTCTCTCTTAAGTGTTTGCCTCTACTGTCCATCTATATTTCTTGTCTGTCTTGTCTGTCTGTTCTGTCTTGTTTCTCTGTGTGTTTGGTCAGTCTGTCTAACTGTTATGTCAGTTTTTCTGGTTTGTCCGTCTGTCTGTATGTCTAGCCTGTCTTCCTTTCTCGTCTATTCGTCTGTCTGGTCTGTTTGTCTGTCTGTCTTTGTGTCTGTGTGTCTGTCTAGTCTATCCGGTTTGTCTGTCTGTCTGTCTTTCTGTGTGCTTTTTTGTCTGTCTGTCTAGTCGATCTTGTCAGTCTTTCTAACTGTCTGGTCTGTTTTTCTGTCTTTCTGGTCTGTCAGGTCTGTTATTCTCTCTGCGTGCCATGTTTGTCTTGTCTGTCTGCTCAGTCTGTCTTTCTGATCTCTCTCTCTGTCAGGTCAGGCTGTTTCTCCGTCTGTCTGGTCTGTCTGTCTGTCTTTCTCTCTCTCTCTCTGTCTTTCTGGTCTGTCCGTCTGTCTTGCCTGTCTGTCTGTCTAGCTTATATGTTTGTTTGGTCTATCTGTCTGTTTAGTCTTTCTGTCTCAGAGGTCACTCTGTCTCTCTGGTCTGTTTATCTCTCTGTCTGTCTGGTCGTCTGTCTGTTTTG
The DNA here is from genome assembly GCA_010016065.2 of Carybdea cf. marsupialis auct. non (Linnaeus, 1758). Classification (NCBI taxonomy): domain Eukaryota; kingdom Metazoa; phylum Cnidaria; class Cubozoa; order Carybdeida; family Carybdeidae; genus Carybdea; species Carybdea cf. marsupialis auct. non (Linnaeus, 1758). Next base: position 1,428 of record JAAAKL020005114.1, read on the forward strand.
GTCCTCTCTCCATCTGTTCTGTCTCTCTAGCCTCTCTGTCGTTCCTTTCTGGCTGTCTGACTGGTCTGTCGTTTAGTCTTGTCTGTCTGCATGTTTTATCTATCTGTCTGGTCATTCTGTCAGTGTATCTGCTCTGTCTGTCAGTCTATATATTGTGTTTATCTGTTGGGTCTATCCGGTAAGTCTGTGTTTCTTATTTGTTTATCTGTTTGATCTGTCTGTCCATCTTGTCTGTCTGTCGTGTCTGTCAGATTGTTCACTTTGTCAGGTATGTCGGTCTGTTTGGTCCTTCTGTCTGTTTGTTTTCCTGTCAGGTCTGTCTGTCTGTATGGTCTTTCTGTCTGTCTGTCTGTCTGGTCTATCTTATTCATCTGTCTGTTGGATCTGGTTTTTCTTGCTGTCTGGTCTCCCTGTCTCTTTGGTATGTCAGTCTGTCTGGTTTTTCTGTATCTTTTTCTGTCAGTTTGACTCTTTCTCTGTCTTTCTCTATTACTGTCTGCCTGTCTGTCTGTCCGTCTGTCTGTCTGGTTTGTCTGTCTTGTATGTCTGTCAAGTCTGTCTGTCTGTCTGTTTGTCTTTTTGTCTGGTCTGTCTATCAGTCGGGTTTGTCTGTCTGTCTTGTCTGTCCCGTATATCTCTTCTGTCTGGTTTCTCTGTATGTGTAGTCTCTCTGTCTGTCTGTGAATGTGTCTGTCTTGTCTGCCTGTCTGGTCTGTCCTTCGGTCTAGTGTGTCTGATCTGTCCGATCTGTCTCTTTGTAAGGTCTGTTTGGTTGGTCTGGCCTCTCTGGTCTGTCTGTCTTTCTGGTCTGTCTGTCTGTCTCGTCTGTCTGTCTGTCCGTCTGTCTTTTCTGTATGTCTGTCTGATCTGTCTAGTTTCTCTCTTTGTTTCTTCGTCTGTTTGTCACGTCTCATCGTCTGTCTGTCTGTTTGTCTGCTCGTCTGTCTGTCTCGTCCCTCTGTTTTGTCCGGTTTTTCAGAATGTCTGTTCTTTCGGTCGGTCTAATCTGTGTGTCTCTCTGTCTGTCTGTGAGTCAGTGTGTCTAGTCTTTCCGTCTCGTCCTTCTGTATGTCTCGGTTGTATTTATGTCTGGTCTGTCTGTCTGTCTTGCCTGTCTGGTCGTAAAGTCTGTCTGGTTTGTCCGGTTCCATATTTCTATCTGTCTAGTCTGTCTGTCCGTTGGTCTGTTCTGTCTGTCTAGTCAGTCCTTCTATCTCTAGTCTCTTTCTCTGTTTGTCGGGTTTGTTTGGTCTGTTTGTTCAGTTCTGTCTGTCTGGTCTGTTTGTCTGTCTTATTTCTGTTTCTCTCTGACTTGTCTGTCTGATTGTCTTTTCTCTCCGTCAGGTCTGTTTGTCTGGTCTATCTGTTCTGTCTTGTTTATTTTTTTGGTCTGGTCTATCCGTCTGTATTGTCTCTCAGTCTATCTGGTTTGTCTGTATCTGTCTTGTCTGTCTATCTGAATGGTTTGTACGTCTTTCTGTCCTTTCTGTCTGTCTTTTATGTCGGTCTTTCTAGTGTGTCTATCTGTAGAGTCTCTATTTCTGTATGTCTTTCTGGTCTATCTTTTTGGTCTGTCTGTTTAGTCTGTCTTTAGTCTTACTAGTCTTTCATTCTTTCTTGTTTGTCTGTCTGTCTGATATGTTGTCAGTCTGTCAGTTCCGTCTTTCTGTCTGGTCTGTCTGCTCTGTCAGTCTGTGTATCTAGCCTGTCAGTCTGTCTTGTTTGTCTGTATGTCAAGTCTGTCTATCTGTCTATGGTCTATCTGTGTATGATATATCTGTCTGTCTGTCCGATCAGTCTGTCTTGTCTGTCTGTCTGTCTGTCTGTTTTGTCGGTCTGTCTGTCTGTCTGGTCAGTCCTTCCGTCTGGTCTGTCTAATCTGTCTGTCTGTCTGTCTCTTTGTCTTGTCTGCCTGGTCTGCCAGTCTGTCTGTCTGTCTGGTCTGTCCGGTCTATTTTGCCTATCTTTCTATCTGTCTCTATTTCTGTCTGTCAGTCTGGTCTGTCTGGTCTGTCTCTCTGTCTGTCTGTTTGTGTCTGGTGTCTTGGTAAGTCGGGTCTGTCTGTATAGTCCGTCTGTCTTTCTTTCCATCTGGTCTGCCTGTCCTTCTTGTCTGTCTGTGTGTCTGGTCTCTCTGTCTTGTCTGTCTCTCTATTTGGTGCGTCTATCTGCCTGTGTGTCTATGTGTCTTTATTTTGTGAGAAGTCTGATGTTCACCATCGTATTACTCGGATGCGAGGTAATATTTAGATTCCTCGATTAGTTTCAAGTAGGTCTTCTTTTTTACTTATTTACAGAGTTTCAAAACTATGTAATAAACTGAGTATAGATATTAAGGAAACAGGTAGCATTAACCAGTTTAAGTCTGATTTCCGTGTGGAGTTAAACTAGAATAAATTTTCCATAGGTTATTCATTGGTAATATTTATGGATTTTTTTTGTTTGTTATTTTTTTGTCTTGGGGTCACACAAAGTAATGTAACGTTTATGTTCGTTTTTGTCGATTTTTGTAAATGGTCTTATTCCTATAGTTTCTCTTTATTTTCCTTGAATTTAGCACAGTCTCACAAGCTTCACTTGTGTTGTGTTATTTATTAAGAAATGTTTATTTCTAATAACAATTTTTTACTACTTCTACTACTGTCTGGTCTGTCTTTCTGTCTCTCGGTCTGGTCCATCTGTCTATTGTTTTTCTTTCTGTCAGGTCTATCTTTCTGTTTGGAGTGTCTGTCAATCTTTTCTGTTCATCATTCTGGTCTGTCCGTCTTTTCGGTCTGTCTGTCTAAATGGTCGGTCTGTCTGTCTTGTCTGTCTGTCTCTCTATTCTATCTGTCCTTCTTTGTCAATGTCGGTCTGGGCGGTTTGTCAGTCTTTTCTGTCTGTCTCTCTGGTCTGTTTGGTCTTCTTTTTCTGTCTTGTTTTTCATTCTGTCTGTTCTTCGATGGCTGTTTTGTATGTCTGTCTTTCTGGTTTGTCAGTCCATCTGTCTGTCTCTCTATCAGTCTCTATCTCTATAAAATTTGCCTCGATGCGGCTTGTTGGTATCTTGCAATTCAGTCCGTTTTTTGTTTGGTCTGTTTGTCTTTCTTGTCTTTCTTTATCGTCTGTCAGTTTCTCAGTCTGATCTCTCTTTCTGTCCGTCTGTATATTTTTCTGGTCTGTCTATGTCTCTGTTTGTCAATCTGTTAGGTCTTTGGGTCTGTCTTTCTGTCTGGTCTCGTTTTTTGTCTTTTCTATCTGTCTGGCCTGTCTGTCTGGTTTTTCTGTCTGGTCTTTCTTTATTTCTTGTCTGGTCTCCAGAAAGATTAGGTTTCATACAGACGAAGCAGACCGAAACAAAACCCAGATAGAAAGACAGACAATACAGAAAACTAAACCAGATACACAGACAACCAAGACAAAAAGACAGACCAGACAGATAAACAGATTGACAAGACAGACAGATTGAGAGACAAGGCAGACAGAAAAAAAGATATACCAGACAGACAGACAGAAAAGACCAGAAATACAAACAGACCAAACAGAAAAACAGACCAGACAGACGGACAAACAGAAACACAAAAAAGACAGACAGACTAGACAGAAAGACAGACCAGACAGACAGAGAGACAGAACAGAGAGACAGACAGACAAGACAGACAGACACACGAAACAAACTGACCGAGAAGACATACAGAGAAGACACACCGAGAGCCAAAACAGACAGAAAAACAATATAGACAGACAGTTCAAACAGAGAGACAGACAGACAGAAAGACAAACCAGACAGAGAGTAAACCAGACATACGGACAGAACAGACAGACAGACAGACAAGACGGATACAAAGAATAGACAGACAGACAAGAGAAACAAACAGACAGAAATGGGAGACATGCAGACAGACCAGACAGACAAGACTGACCAGCCAGACTAGACAGACAGACTGGACACACAGACAGACAAGACAAACAGACAGGCCAGGCACACATACAGACAGAAAAACAGACAGAATAGACAGAGAGACAGACCAGACAGAAAGATCGACCATACCGACAAAGGGACGGTCGATAAAACTAGATAGACAGACCAACCAGACAGACTGACAGACGGACAGACAAAGTAGACTGACAAACAAGACAGAACAGAAGGAAAGAAAGACAGACAGACCGGACAGACCAGACCGACAGATGGACATGACAGACAGAAATTTCTGTATCTTTTTTATTAAAGATCTGCCACAATTTAGTCTGTGTGTCTCGTCTGTCTGCCTGTCAGTCTATTTTATATGCTCCGTCTGTCTCTCTGTCACTCCTGTCTGTCTCCTCCTGTTTTTTATTATAGACCTGTGGCAGGTTGTAAGAACTCTACAAAGAATTGACGACTTTCTTGACAGAGGGCCGAGTAAGACCAAGGGTACTATAACCTTTTTGTTGATGATACTCCCTTGGTGTGTTTATCTCCTACAGAACAACTGTTAAGTCAACGATGAATGCAGCAATAACCAGAATATGTACATGGCTTATTATAAAGACCAAACAGACCAAACAGACTAGACAGACTGACAGACTATACGGAAAGACAGACAAGAAAGACTGACAGACTGATCAGACGGACAGACCAGACACATAGACAGAAAGATATATCAGACACAAAGACAGAAGAGACAGCAAAAAAGACAGAAAGACCAGACAGACAGACAGACCAGATAGACAGAAGGACAGACAAGACAGATCCGACAAACAGACCGACAAGACAGACAGACTGACATACAAACCACACAGAAAGGCAGGAAAGAAAGATAAACAGACTGACAAGACAGACACACAGACATAGAAACCACACAGACAGGCAAGACAGACAGAAAAACATACAGATAGAAAGACCAGACAGAAAAATCAAACCAGACAGACCGATTAAGCAGACCGACGGACCGACCCAACAGACAAACAGACCAGACAGACAAACTAACCAGAAACAAATACAGACCAGAGAAACTTGACTAACAAATAGAAGAGACAGACACAGAGAGAGAGCAGAAACACAGACAGAAATGCCAGATAGATAGACAAACAGACAGATGGACTAAAAAGAAAGACAGGCCAAACAACAAGACAGAACAGACAGAAAGATTGACCAGAACAACGGAGAGACTAAAAAGACAGACATAAGACACAGACAGACAGAGCAGAGCAGACAGACAAGTCAGAAAGAGAGACGGAGAGACATACAGACCAAACAAACCAGGCAGACCGACAGACAAGACAAACAGACAGACAACAAAGTTAGACACCAGAGACAAACAGACAGACCACTAGGAAAAAAACCCAGACGGAAGGAGAAACAGACCGACTAGACAAACAGACAGAACAGACAATTCAAACAGACTTTCTTTTTGGTCTGTCAGTCTGGTCTGTCTTTTTAGTCTGTAGGTCTGTTTTGTCTGTCTGATCTGTCTGGTCCCTCTGTCTCTTTGTCTGTTTGTCTTGTCTCTCCTTCCTTTTGTCTGTCTGTCTGATCGTCTGTCTGTCTGTCTGTCTTGTCTATCTGTTCTTTCTGGTTTCTCTGTATGTCCGGTCTCTTTTTCTGTTTGGTCTGTGTGTCTCTCTGTCTGTATGTCTATCTGTCTGTGAGGCTGTCTGTCTGTCTGTCAGGCTGTGTATCTTTCTGTCTGTCTGTCTGTCTCGCTTGTATGTCTGGTCTGTCTCAAAAGCCTGTCTTTTGTGTTTTTCTGTCTGTCTGTATGTCTCTCTATCTGTCTGTCTGTCCTGTCTGTCTGGTCTGTCTGTCTTTCGGTTTGTCTGTCCGTCTGTCTGATCTGTCTATCTGATTAGTCTGTCTGTCTGTCTGTCTGTCCGTCTTTCTGTCTGTCTGTCTTTCTAGTCTGTTTTGTCTGTCTGGACCGGTCAGTCTTGTCTGTCTGTCTGGTCTGTCTGGTCTGTCCTTCTGTCTTTCCGTATGTCTGTCTCTGTTTCTGTCCTGTCTGTCTGGTCTGTCTGTCTTTCTGTCTCTCTATTTGGTCTGTTTATCTGGTCTGTCAGGTATATTCATCATTCTGTCTATCTGTCTGGTCTGTCTTTCCGTCTGTATGTCTCTCTTTCTGTTTGTCCTGTATGTTTGGTCTATCTATCTTTCTGTCTGTATGTATATTTGTTGTGTCTGTTCCTCTGTCTATCTGTGTTGCTTTTCCGTCTGTCGGTCTATCTGTCTGTCTGTCAGTCTGTCTCGTTTGTATGTCTCGTCTGCCTGTCTGTCTGTCTGGTCTCTCTGATCTGTTTGGTCTGTCTGTCTGTCTGTTTGTCTGTCTGTCAGTCTGTCTGGTCTATCTTGTCTGTGTGGAGTGGTCTCTGTGATGACAAACAGAGAGACAGACAGACAAACAGACACACACACAGACAGACCAGACACAACAGAAAGACCAAACCAAACAAACAAGACAGACCAGACAGACAGTCTGGATGTCTGTCTGTCTGTTTGTATGACAGACCAGAGAGACCAAACCACACACACAGACAGACATAAAGACTGCACAGATAGACAGTTTTATAGACAGACCAGACAGAACAGACAGTCACACAGAAAGAGAGAAATACCAAACATACCTTTGAGACCAGATAGACAGAATGAAAGACATACAGACCAGATATACAAGCGATACAGACAGAAAGAAAGAGAAACAGACAGACAGACAACCAGACCGATAGACCAGACAAAAAGACAAACAGAAAAACAAACAGACTAGACATAAAGAACAGACAGAAAGTCAGACAGACAAACCAATCAGAAAAGAAAGACAGACAAACAAACCAGACAGACCGGACCAGACAGAAAAACAGACCAAAGGGACAGACAGGCAGACAAACAGACAAGAAAGAAAAACAGATCAGACAGATAGAGACACAGACAGGCAGACATACAGACATACAGACCATACATACAGACAGACAGACTAACAGACCAAACAGACCAGACAAACAGACTAAACTGACAGACAGAAAGACAGACAGACAGGACAGATAAACCAGACGGACTAGACAGACAGACAGATAAGACAGACATACAGACAGACAGGAAAGACAGGCAGACAGACAAGACAGACCAGTCAGACCAGACAGATAGACCAAACACATAGTGAGACAAGACAGACAGACAGGACAGCCAGACATATAGGCAGACAGACAGACAGAAAGTACAGAAAGACAGATCAGACAGAAAGATTGACCAGACCGACGAAGGGACGGTAGATAAAACTAGATAGACAAACCAACCAGACAGACGAAAAGACGGACAGACGAAGCAGAGTAACATACAAGACAGAACAGACGGAAAGAAAAACAGACCGAGAAGACAGACCAGACCGACAGACGGACGTGACAGACAAAAGTCTGTGTGTCTTACTTATTAAAGATCTGCCGCATATTTGTCTGTCTGTCTCGTCTGTCTTCCTGTCAGTCTATTTTTTCTTCTCTGTCAGTCTCTCTGTTAATTCTGTCCGTCTGCTTTTTCATTAAAGACCTGCGGCATGTTGTGAAAACACTGCCAAGAATTGACGACTTTGTTGACAGAGGGCCGAGTAAGACCAAGGGTACTACGCCCTTATTTGCTGATGATACTTCCTTGGTGTGTTTAGCTCCTACAGAAAAACTTTTAAGTCAACAATAAATGAAGCAATGACCGGATATGTATATGGCTTATTATAAAGACCAAAAAGACCAAACAGACTAGACAGACTGACAGACCAGACGAAAAGACAAACAAGAAAGACTGACTGACAGATCAGACAGACAGACCAGACACAAAGGCTTATAGATATATCAGACATACAGAAAGAACAGACAGCCAAAAAGACCGAAGGGCTAGACAAACAGACAAGCCAGATAGACAGACGGACAGACAAGACAGAAAGACGGACATACAAACCACACAGACAGGCAAGACAGACAGACAAACATACAGACAGAAAGACCAGGCAGAAAAAACAAACCAGACAGATAGATTGACCAGACCGACAGACAGACCCGACAGACAAACAGACGATACAGGCAAACTAACCAGACAAAAAGTCAGACCAGAGAGACCCGACTAACAAACAGAAGAGACAGACACACAGAGAGAGTAGACACACAGAAAGAAATACCAGACAGATAGAAAAACAGACAGATAGCCCAGAAAGAAAGACAGACCATACAGAAAGCTAAACCTGATGCACAGACAACCAAGACAGAAAGACACACCAGACAGAAAACAGATTGACAAGACAGACAGCCTGACAGACAAGACAGACAGACAGAAAGACATACCAGACAGAAAGACAGAACAGACCAGAAATACAAACAGACCAGACAGAAAAACAAACCAGAAAAAAGAGGCAGACAGACGGACACACTGATACACAAGACAGACAAACAAACTAGACAGAAAGACAGACCAGTAGACAGAAAGACAGATCAGACAGACAGACAGACAAGACAGACAGTCACACGAGAAAAACTGACCGAGAAGACATACAGACAAGACACGCCGAGAGCCAAAACAGACAGAGACACAAGATAGACAGAAAGACAGAAAGAGAAAAACACAAACCAGACAAACAGAAAAACCAGAAATAAGGAGAGACCTGACAGACAGACAGACTAGATAGACACAAAGAACAGACATACAGACAGACAGACAAGACAGACATACAGACAGACATGGCAGACAGGCAGACCGACTAGAAAGACCAGACAGACCAGCCAGACCAGATAGACAGACCAGACACATTGACAGACAAGACAGACAGACAGGCCAGCCAGACATATAGGCAGACAGACAGACAAAAAGTACAGACAGACAGATCAAACAGAAAGATTGACCAGACCGACGAAGGGACGGTAGATAAAACTAGATTGACAAACTAGAGAGAAACAGACAGACAAAAAAGACCAGACAGATAGATTCATGCTTATGAAGGGGACTGCCAACATATGACGAAGGTAAAATCGTTTATCTTCCAACATTTGTGGTATTACCGTCATTTACAACTGCATCTCGCAAATGAATGTATTGTTCAGAGCGGAGCTTGGTCTGATTCAGACGGATAAATAGCAAACGTTCTTATTCAATTTTTGCATACATATCAACGATGTATTGGTAAAACAATTGACAGCATTTTGAAGTATAATTGTCTTCATACGGCCGATTCATTAGTCCATAGAAATAATAATGCATTGCACTGCATTTTTTATTCATATCTTTGCTTTTCGTCTTGTCTGACTGTCTGTCTGGATTTCTGGTCTTTCTATTTGTCTGTCTGTCTGTCTGGTGCTTTTTTCATTTTCGTCTGTCTATCTTTTTGGTCTGTCTATCTGTCTGTCTAGCCTGTCTGGTCTGTCTGTCGAGCCTGTCTGTCTTTTTGTCTGGTCAGTCTCTCTTTCTGGTCTTTCTGTCTGTCAGTTCTGCTTCTTTGTCCGGTCCGTCTGGTCTGTGTTCTTTGTCTGTTTTTCTGCCTGTCTCTCCTGTCGGTCTGTCTGTTATGTCTGTCCGTCAGTCTGGTCCATTTTTTGTCTGGTGTGTCAAGTTGTCTGGTCTTTTTGTATGTATGGTCTGTTTGAATGTCTGTTCTGCCTGTCTCTGTGGTCTGTTTTTTCTTTGGTCTGTCAATCTGTCTGTTTGTCTTTCTACCTGGTCTGTATGTCTCCTCTGTCTGTCAGTCTCTTCTCTCGGTCTATCTGTCTGGTATCTTTAGTCTGTCTGTCCTTCTGGTCTATCTGTCTTTCTTGGTTGTTTGTGTGTCTGGTTCACAAGTCCCAGTTTTTATCCTTGGCTTACAGAAATGATTTTGGAGCGGGGAATCATTAAACTAACAAAATTTACCAAATACCTCGGAATCAATGTTGATGAAATCCTATCATTTAAAGATCCTGTGAAGTCAGTTTTGAAAATATTTTCACGTAACTTAAGTCTATTGTATAATATTGTCACGTAACTCTGTCTATCCGTCTGGTCTGTCTGTCCTTCTGGTCTATCTTTCCGTCTGCTAAGTCAGTCTGTCTCTCTGTTTGTCTTGTTTGTCTTGTCTGTTGTGTGTCTGGTCTGTCTCTCTGTCTTGTCTGTTTGTCTGTCTGGTCTGTCTTTCTGTCCTTCTTGTCAATCTGTCTGTATGTCTGGTCACTCTGTTTTTCTTTGTTAGCTGTGTGTCTGGTTTATATGTCCCTCTAGTCTGTCTTTTTGTCTGGGTTGTCGGTTTGTCTTCTCCGTATATCTGTCTGTCTGTCTGCTCTGGCTGTCTGTATGTCTGTTTATCTCCTCTGTCGGTCTTTCTGGTCTGTCTAACCTATCTGTCTGTCTTTCTATTTGTCTAACTGTCTTGTCTTGTATGTCTGGATGTCAGTCATTCTGCTCTGTCTGTCTGTTTTTCTGTCTGCCTCTTCTGTCTGTTCCGCCAATCTGGTTTGTTTGTCTGTCTTGTCTATCAGTCTCTGGTCCCTCTGTTGGTCTGGTCAATGTAGCTGGCTCAACTGTCTGTCTGTCTTGTCTGTCTTTCTGTCTGGTCTGTCAGTCTTGTCATTTTGCGCGTCTTGTCTATTTGTCTGGTCTTTCTAGTCTATCTTTTCTGTCTCGTCTGTCTGTCTGCCTGTCTGTCATGTCTATCTGTATGTCTGTCTTGTCTGTCTGTCTGTATTTATATCTTGTCTGTCTGTCTTTCTGTCTTTTTGTTTTTGTTTTTGACAGATAAAAAGACAGAGAAATAGAAAAGACAAACAAACTAACAGACATAGCAAAGAGCAAGACATACCCGACAGACATATAGCCAGACAAACAGACCAGACAGACAGCCAGAAAAAAAGACAAACAGAAACTCAGACAGAGAGACCAGAAAAACAGACAAACAGACCAAACTGACAGACAGAAAGACAGACTAGACAGACGGACAAGCCAGACAGTCAAACAGATCGGTCAGAAAAACAGACAAGACAGGCAAACACAGACAGACATAAAGATTAAACTGACAAACAGGCCAGAGAGATAGAAAGGCCAGATGTAGAGAACAGACAGACCGAAAAACAGACAAGACAGATAGATCGATCAATATGACAGACAGACAAGACATACAGACACAAAGATCAGACAGTCAGACAAACCAGACAGACAAACAGACATACAAACCAGAAAAACAGCCAGACAAGACAGACAGAAAGACACTCAGACTGAAACAGACAGGTTTGTCTGTCTGTCTAGTTTGTCCTTCTATATATATCCTGCTTAATGATGCATTTATTGTTGACTCGAGCAGCTGTTCTATAGGTGCAACACACACCAGGGTTGTATCATCAGCAAATAAGGGTATAGTAACCTGGGTCTTACTCAGACCGTTTTCAACAAAGTCGTCAATTCTGGGCAGAGCCTTCACAACATTCGGTAGATAATTAATAAAAATTTAAAACAGAGTCAGTCCCAGTACTGATCCTTGGGAAACTCCCCAATTAAAAAAAATTTACTAGACAAAAATCGTTGTGAATTGACATAATGCTGTCAATTTTAAGTTAATTGCAAAGCAAACCCATTGTGGCACCCCTTAATCCATAAAATTCACATTTTTTTTAATAATATTTGATGATCAATAGTGTCAAACGCCTTAATTAAGTCCAAAAATACACTAGTTACCCAAAGCTTTTTATCAAGAGCATCATTAATTATAGTTGTAATAAATAATATTGCCATTGTGTTGGTTTACCCTTTCTGAAACCAAACTGATTTGGATGTTGCAGCTTATAACACTCCAAGTGCTCTTAAATTCTAATATTAAATACATTTTCCAAACCTCTTGAAACAAAAGGTAATAATGACAGATAGACCAGACAGATAAACCACCAAACCAACAACATGTTTATCTAGACTGATATTCACTGTAGCCCGTGTCAACTGCTTCCAATCAACAAGCTCAATTTTCCTTTTCGATTTGAGCCCCCTCATATAAGGTCTGGAGATGATCGGCAGAGGTTTCGGTTGCAAATTTATAATATTAACTACACACTTTGTACAATTTTCGAACATGGGTACAAAATCGAGCAGAGTGAGTGGCAAATAACCAATAAGCCGTATCGTTGCTAATTTCATACATAAGTTTGTGCCAAACACTCGCCTGACTTCTCAATACCAGAAAGAAGTGACAGTTTTGATCTGTCAAAGTTTGACACAGCAATTTATGTAACTAATCCCAACTTTACTGTGACAACAAAAAGATCAAAACATACCAGACATAACCAAGTGAAACTGAAAGGAAACATTAGAGCTCTCTCTCTCGCACTCTCCCTCCCTCTCTCTCTCTCTTTCTCTCTCTCTCTCTATCTCTCTATCTCTTCCTCTCTCTCGCTCTCTCCTTGGGTCTCACACTGGTATGCTAGTCAGCTTTGCTTGTTACTGGTTTTCAATTCCATACACAATCTACCTCATCCATTGATTACAGCTACATTGGTACATGGATGCGTAGGGCCACGTATGGTTAGACCTTAGCTCAAGTGGTAACCATGTACTACACCAATACCAACAACATGTTAATCTATAATGAGATTCACTTTAGCCCATTTCAACTGCTTCCATTCAACAAGCTCAATTTTTCTTTTCGATAGTGACCGCCTCATATAATGTCTTGTGACTATCGGCAGGGGTTCTGGTTGCAAATATATGATTTTAATTAATTAAACAAACTTTTAACATTTTTCAACTTGGGCAATGAATTAACCAATACAGATAGACCGGACCAGACAGACAGATCAGACATACAGGAAGACAAGACACACAGAGAGAAAGACAGAAAGTTGGGATTAGTTAAACCAATTGGTGTGTCAAACTTTGACAGATCAAAACTGTCACTTCCTTCTTGCATTGATAAATCAGGTGAGAGTTTGGCACATATTTATCTATGTAATTTGCAACCTTACGACTTGTTGGTCACTTGCCATTCAGTCTGCTTGATTTCGTACCCATGTTCCAAAATTTTTCAAAGTGCGAAGTTAAAATTATAGATTTCCAGCCGGAACCTCTGCCGATAATCTCTAGACCTTGTATGAGGGGGTTTTAATCGAAAAGAAAGACTGGGCTTGTTGATTGGAAGCAGTTGATACGGGCTAAAGTGAATATCAGTCTAAATGAATATGTTGTTGGTATTGGTGGTCTATCTGTCTGGTCTCCCTGTCATTATTACATTTTGTTTCACAAGTCTTAGAAAAATTTATTAGTATTAGAATTTATGAGCACTTATGAGCATCATAAACTTTTACATCCAAATCAGTATGGTTTCAGAAAGGGTAATACAACAGAAATGACGATTTCATTTATTACAACTACAATTAATGATGCTATTTATAAAAAGCTTAGGGTAGCTGGTGTGTTCTTGGACTTAAATCAGGCATTTGACACTATTGACCACCAAATATTATTTTAAAATTTGAATTTAATGAATTAAGGGGTGCCACATTGGGTTTGCTTTGCATTTGACTTAAAAATTGACAGCGGTATGTCAATTCTCAAGGATTTTTGTCTATTAAAAATGTTGTTAATTGGGAATTTCGCAAGGATCAGTACTGTGTCCGACTCTGTTTTTAATTTTTATTAATGATCCACCGAAGGGTGTGAAAGCTCTGCCCAAAATTGACGACTTGTTGACAACGGGCCAAGTAAGACCCAGGTTACTAAACCCTTATTTGCTGATGATACAACCGTGGTGTGTACTGCCCCTACAGAACAGCTGCTCAAGTCAATGATAAATGCAGAAATGAGCAGGATAAGTACAAAAAGACAAACCAAACAGAAAGACAAACCAGACAGACTGAGACACTAGACAAACTGTCTGATCCGTCTGTCTGTCTTTCTGGTCTGTCTGTCTGTTTGTCTGTCCGTCTGTCTGGTCTGTCTGTCTGTCTGTCTGTCTGTCTGGTTTGTCTGTCTAGTGTGTCTTTTTCTCTGTCTTTATGTTCTTCTTTCTGACTGTTTGTCCTGTCTGTCTAGTCAGTCACTCTTTCTGTCTGTCTGTTTTTTTTTTCTGTTTGTCTGGCCTGTCTGTCTGTCTGTCTGTCTAGTTTGTATGTCTGGTCTATATTGTTTGTCTGTCTGATCCTTCTGTCTTTCTGTCAGTCTGTATGTCTGGTCTGTTTTGTCTGTCTGGTCTGGTCTGACCGGTCTGTTTTTCTGTCTGTCTCTTCTGACTGGTCTGTTTGTCTGTTTGTTTGTCTGGTCTGTCTTTCAGTCTGTTTGTCTCTCTGTATTTCTGTTTGTCCTGACTGTCTAGTCTGTCACTCTTTCTGTCTGTCTGTTTTTTTCTGTTTGTCTGACTGTCTGTCTGTCTGTTATAGTTTGTTTTGTCTGTCTGATCCGGTCTGTCTGGTCTGTCTGTCTGGTCTGTCTGGTTTGTCATTCTAGTGTGTCTTTTTCTCTGTCTGTATGTTTTTCTGTCTGTCTGTATGTCCTGTCTGTCTTGTCTGTCACTCTATCTGTCTATCTGTTTTTTTTTGTTCGTCTGGCCTGTCTGTCTGTCTGTCTGTCTAGTTTTTATATCTGGTCTGTATTGTTTGTCTGTCTGATCCTTCTGTCTGTCTGACAGTCTGTTTGTCTGGTCTGTCTTGTCTGTCTGGTCTGGTCTGACCGGTCTGTTTTTCTGTCTGTCTGTTCTGACTGATCTGTCTGTCCGTTTGTCTGTCTGGTCTGTCTTTCGGTCTGTCTGTCTCTCTGTATTTCTGTTTGTCCTGTATGTCTGGTCTGTATGTCTTTCTGTCTCTTTGTATGTCTGGTCTTTCCGTCTGTCTGTCTGTCTGTCTGGTCTCTCTGGTTTTTTTGTGGTCTGTCTGTCAATCTGTCTGTCTGTCCGATCTGTCTGTCCGTCTTTCTGTCTTTCTGTCTTGTTTGTATGTCTGGTGTGTCTATCTGTCTGTCTTTTTGTCCATCTGTCTGTACATCTGTCTTTCTGTCTGTCTGTCTCTCTTTTCGCCTGACTGCTGTTTTTGTCTGTTTGGTCTGTCTGTCTGGTCTGTTTGTCTAGTTCATCTGTCTGATCTGTCTTTCAGTCTCTCTGTCTGTCTGTTTTTCTGTCTGTCTGTCTTTCTGTCGGTCTTTGTGGTCTGGCTGGTCTGTCTTTTCTGTCTTGTCTCTTTGTCTGTCTGATCTATTTGTCTGTCTTTCTTGTCTGTCTGTTTGTCTGTCAATTTGTCTGGTCCGTCTTCCCGGTCTGTCTCTCTTTCTGTCTGTCTGTCTGGTCTGTTTTGTCTGTCTGGTCCGGTCAGTGGTCTGTCTTGAAAGTCTGTCTGTCTGTTTTTCTGTCTGTCTGTCAGTGTGTCTGTCTGGTCTGTTTTGTCTGTCTGGTCCGGTCTCTAGTCTGTTTGTCTGACTGGTCCGTCGGTCTGTTTTGTTTTGTCTGTCTGGTCCGGTCAGTCTGGTCTGTATGAAAAGTCTATCTGGTCTTTCTTTCTATCTGTCTGAATGTCTGTCTATCTGTTTGTCTGTCCTGTATGTTTGGTCTGTATGTCTTTCTGTCTATCTGTTTGGTCCGTCTGTCCGTCTCTCTGTCTGGTTTGTATGTCTGGTCTGTATGTCTGTATGTCTGATCCTTCTGTCTTTCTTATCTGTCTAACTGTCTGTTTTTCTGTCTGTCTGTCAGTGTGTCTCTCTGGTCCTGTCTCTCTGGTCTGTTTTTCGGTTTGTCTGACTGGTCTGTCTGTCTTTCTGTCTGTATTTCTGTCTCAATTTCTGTCTGTCCTGTATTTCTGGTCTGTTTGTCTTTCTTTCAGTGTGTTTGTCTGGTCTGTCTGTCTGTCAGTTTTTCTGTCCGTCTGTCTGTCTATCTGCTATGTTTGTATGTCTGGTCTATATTTCTGTCTGTTTGTCTTGGTTTTATGTCTGTTCTGTATGTCTGTCTGTCTGTCTGTCTGGTCTTTCTGGCCTGTTTGGTCTGTCCGTCTGTCTGTCTGTTCTGTCTGGTCTGTTTTTCAATCTGGCAGTCTGCCCATTCTGTCTGTCTGTGCGGTCTGGTCTCTCTAGTCCGTCTGGATTTAATGTCTGTCTGTGTGTGTATCTTTCTGTCTGTCTGTCTGTCTGTCTGTCTTGTTTCTATGTCTGGTCTGTCTGGTCTGTCTGAAAAGTCTGTCTGGCTTGTCTTTCTGTCTGTCTGTATGTCTCTCTATCTGTCTGTCTGTCCTGTCTCTCTAGTCTGTCTGTCTTTCAGTTTGTCTGTCTGTCTGTCTGATCGGTCTGTCTGTCTGTCTGTCTGTCCGTCTTTCCGTGTGTCTGTCTCTCTGGTCTGTTTTATAAATCTGGTCCCGTCTGTCTGGTCTGTCTGTCTGGTCTGTCTGGTCTGTCTGTCTGGTCTGTCTTTCCTTTTTCATGTCTCTTTTTCTATCTGTCCTGTATGTTTGGTCTGTCTATCTTTCTATCTGTCTGTTTATTTTCTCTGTCTGTTCGTCTGTCTTTCAGTCTTTCTTTTCGTCTGTCTGTCTAACTTTCTGTCTATCAGTCTGTCTCGTTTGTATGTCTCGTCTGTCTGTCTGGTTTCTCTGATCTGTTTGGTCCGTCTGTCTGTCTGGTTATTTGTCTGTCTGTCAGTCTGTCTGGTCTGTCTTGTCTGTGTCGAGTGGTCTCTGTGATGACAAACAGAGAGACAGACAGACAAACAGACACACACACAGACAGACATACAGATCAGACATACAGTGAGACATACAAATAAGACAGAACAGAAAGACCAAACGAAATAAGACAGACCAGACAGACAGTCTGTCTGTCTGTATGTCGGTCTGCTTGCCTGACAGACCAGATAGACCAGACCACACAGACAGACACACATACAGACCACATAGATAGACAGATTGACGGACAGACCAGAAGGAACAGACAGAAAGATAGACATACAGACATACGGACCAGACCTACAGACCAGACAGACAGACATAAAGACCAGACAGACAGACAGACAGACGGACAGACCAGACAGACCAGACAAACAGACTAAACCGACAGACAGAAAGACAGACAGACAGGACAGATAAACCAAACGGACCAGAGAGACAGACAGACAAACAGACAGACAGACAAAACAGACCAGAGAGACCAGACAAACAGACTAAACAGACAGACAGAAGGAAACGCAAGACAGATTTTTCAGACAGACAGACCAGACTGACCGGACCAGACCGACAAAACAGACCAGACAGGCAGACAATCAGAGAGACAGACAGACAGGACAGACAGACCAGACGGACGGATAGACAAACAATTAGACAGACAGACCAGAAAGACAGACTGACATATCAGACAGACCAACCGACTAGACATACAGAGAGAAAAGACAGACCAGAGAAACAGACAGAAAAGACCGACAGGAAGACAGACAGACAGAAAAGCAGAGAAACAGAAAAACAGACAGACAAACCAAACAGGCAAACCAGACAGAAAGACTGGACAGACAGACCTAACAGATCAGAAAAACAGACAGACAAACAGAGAGACAGACAAACACAGACAAACAAACAGACAGACAAACAGACCAGAAAGACAGACAGACATACAGACAAGACAGACCAGAGAGACTAAACCACAAAGACAAGACAGACCAGAAAGGCCGACCGAAAAACAGACTAACAGAACGAATAGACAGACAGATTGACAGACAGACCAGACGAGCCAGACATACAGAGAGACAAACAAACAGACAGACAGACCAGATATACAAACGAGACAAACAGACAGACAGACAGACCGACAGAAATACCGACAGACAGACAAAAAGGCAGACCAGACAAACAGACAGACAGAAAGACAGACAGACAAGACATACAGAACAGACAGATAGAAAGACAGATCAGACAGACAGACAGACCAGCCAGACCAGACAGAAAGACCAACACACCAGACAGACCAGACCAGACAGACAAAAAAGACCAGACAGACAGAGTCATGCTTATGATGGGGACTGCCAGCATATGACGAAGGTAAAATCGTTTATCTTCCGACGTTTGTGGTATTACCGTCATTTACAACTGCATCTCGCAAATGAATGTGCTGTTCAGAGCGGAGCCTGGTCTGATTCAGACAGATAAATAGCAAACGTTTTTATTCAATTTTTGCATACATATCAACGACGTATTGGTAAAACAACTGACAGCATTTTGAAATATAATTGTCTTCATACAGCCGATTTATTAGTCCATAGATATAATAATGCATTGCACTGCATTTCTTATTCATTTCTTTGTTAGTCGCTGGATTCATCAATCTAATATTAAAGTGATAGCCGTCATCTCCATCCCAAAAAATGATAGGATATTATAGGGCATCGTAGCATCGATGAGTTTCAGCAATTCTTACCAACTGAGCGTTTTGCTTATGAAGAATAATATCTCGAGGTAAAAACTGATCACCGACCATAACGATTGCCACTTCGTCGATAGTTGGAGCA
>JAAAKL020005115.1:0-12622 GCA_010016065.2 Carybdea cf. marsupialis auct. non (Linnaeus, 1758)
GTAGTTCTTAATAGCATGCAAAGGATTGTTTGTAAATATTTTATCCTCTTTGTAATAGAAACTATTGTGAATGGAGATTTTTGGTGCTGATTAACAGGCTTTCTCTCACAATTTTACAATCTTTCATGATGATAATTTGACAAAACACTGGTTGAACGTGAATTGGAGGGACATCATCATCTAGTTAATCTTTTAAAACACTTGCTATATAGTAGTAGGTAACCAAATACCTGCTGACAGCAATTTTTAAACTGTACGCAACTGCTTTCTAGACCTGATAATGGAGGCAGCTGTTAATCCCAAGCATATTTGAGTACATTGGCAACATTCTAAGTGGGGAGGCTTGATCGAGATAGGCATGACCCCCTTGGACAATAGCATGACAAAATTCCCTGCATTTTCCTCTTTCAACACACCTGGCTACCAAAAACAGCTATAGGGTCCTTCTATTATCAATGGAGGTCTCGTTGTCTGCCATCTTGATTCTAAATAGCATGCGTTTGGTGGAACGATATTTTTTGACGTATCGTTGGCGGTGTGACCTATTTTCAAACGATATATCGTTATCGTTATCGTCATCGTTCCCGGTGTGACCAGGCCTTAAGCAGGAAACGAGGAAGGGATGTATGGCAAGTATGTGTTAAAAGAAAGAAGGGGAAAAGGCAGAAGCAAAGATGGAAGGGGCGAAGAAAGGGAGGAGTTAAAGGAGCAAAGAAAGGAAGGAGTTAAAGGAGCGAAGGGCGTAGTAAAGAAACGAAGCAGATACGAATATAAAGAAAGAAGAAGAAAGAGAAAGAAGTAAAGAAAGAAACAATGAAAATGGGATAAATGGAAGAAAGGAAGGTGTACCAATGGAAGAGAGAATATTAGTTAGGAAGGAAGAGTGGACGCAAGGTAGAAAACATGGAAGTAAAAAAAGCAGACTTTGGTAAGTTAGTAAGTAATGAACATCGACCTAATCGGCTAAGTTACGAAAGAAAGGAAAACTTAGGCGTAGGGTTTCCAAAGATAAAGATGTTTTTTGTATTGTAATTTGTTCGTTTACACAATATTAACACTTAAAGAGGCACCTGGAGAGGAAGAATTTATAGTTTGAGAGGTAAGAGGTTGAAAACAACTACCATAAGCCATTTACCTTTTTGCTCGGAGTTACCGGATCAATAGAAAACCAGTAGTCCAGGTCCGTTGGCTGGAAGAAGGAGTAAGAAACTACAATAATCTATTACATGTTCTTGTCTAAAAGAGATAAAATGCTCTTTTCTGGTTAATTTCTTCTAGGCCATATACATTGAGCCCTTATTCTTCAGATATCTCAGCAATTACAAAACAATAACAACGTGCAGCAATACAACTTCATAATTGTAACCTATATACGTCAGTTTTATCTGACTATAAAGAACATATACATAAATATTCCTAAGTATAAATGGTTAGTGAAGAGGTTATGCAAAGGTGACAATAAAATGTTGTGAGTGTCAATAAAGGAGTAAAATTATTATTGGGTTAAAAAGATGGAAAAAGAATCACAAAACAGATGCAAGTGTTTCGAGCAGCTAAGACCAAGTATTTGAAGTATAGGTTAGTATAGATTATTGTGCGTCTATTATTGAATAGAAACTAGAGAAACAGAAGATATGCCACCACGGGAACGATATCGTGTGCGCATTTTTAAATTGTCATAGCGATTAAAGGGACGCAATGTTCATCAAACGTTTTAAAACACAGTTCTAATGAAAGAACTCTGAGTAGATAAAGGTATTTAGACTAATATCACCAATTAACTAATAACAAAATACAATAAAAGGTTATTGTTCATATTAGTATTAACAGTATGTGTTAGTATTAAAATATTAACAGTATGTGTTAGTTAGTAATCAGAAAATATATCAACAAAAATATTCTGTTGACACGTTCACTTTCACAACTTCCGTCACTTACAGAATTATTAATTAACCGTGACATAATCCTTCCTCTGTCGAATGAACTCCTCTTGATTTCAAAACCAGAAGCAAACAATAAAAGAGAACCAGACAGTGTTATGCTGCCAATTCATTTCAAGGGTAGTTATTGCTAATTAATCTCACAGACTGCATTGCTGAACATTTACGAAGCAACGCTGAGTATAAATATGACAGCACAAAGAAGAAAGATGCTATAATCGCTTAAATAATGGTTCGGGGACGTATCCTTCAGTCGACCCCGGATATAATCACAAACATTATAGACATACTGTCCAACTTCCTAACTTGCACATTACAAAGTAAACTTGTTTGCTGAGAATAAAGATACGGTAAGTGCGAGTTATTGCTTCATCTACAAGGAGTGATTAACTGACTACAACACCCAGTGATTACTCTGATCTCTACAGGGAACACTTGAATGGCTCCAATTTAATTAACATATACACACCATTCCTTAGGTTACATTTTAGCGGCTCTTAAAGTTGATTTACATACATCACATTTCATGGACATCACATTATTTAATTACAATATTCCTCCAATTCTAGGTAAGTTCCCAGACGACTCCAATACGAACTAACTTACACTAGACTTCCTATGTAGAGAGTTTAATTTAATTTTTGTAATTTATACTGAGTTTATGCTCTAAGCCCCCAAATGCTGCCAGTCACGTTTAAAATCATCATCTTCTGACAAAATGCTTAAGATTAGCTAAGTATCTGTTCACCGAGTATAGGGTTTTAATATGGAAAATTTAATATACACCCTGAAAATTATATCCATCACTTTAATCTTCGAGTCACATTATTAAAACCTACATAGGCAAGATGGCCTTCATTTTCCTCTATATGGCAATAGATTATCCACAACACCACCAAGAATATTAACGCAATTGCCTTGTATGCTCCTTTTCCTAATTTACCAAACGAGCGACAGGAGCTGTAGTCAACCTTCCCTACAAAACGATCTACTTATTAGACTTCCTTTCCGGATTCTTGTGTTACGTGGCATGTTACACACGATCTGAAAATAAGTAATCCAAGTGAGTAATCACTTGTAACAAAAATCACCGGCAGTGATGGTATCACTTCAGAAGTAAATTATATATACATGCCTCTCGATTACACAAGGTTAAGCGCCCGTTTTCACAAAAACTGTCAATAAGCAGAAATTACAATGGGCTTCAAGATGGAAGTTTAGCGCCTCTTTTGGAGCTCTTTGGAAGGTGCTTATAAATACACATAACTATAAATTTGATATTTCTGTGAGTAAACATTTCACATGCCACCATAGTCACACTCCACTAACAGTTACAACTTTTTGAAGGCAATGAGTGCGACTATATCCGAAGTCAACTGTCAAACTAATCATCACAGAGTAAACAGTAGTGCTTCTATGAACTTGTCTTCGACAATTGTCCATGATGTATAACACAATGGCTGACATTTAACAAAAGAAAAAAAGGTCTTACATCGGCATTGTTATGTTGCTCCTGTTGCTTAGCCAACATCTGAAGTTAAGGAACATAAAGATATCATGTGACAACAAGGCAGATGGTCAGATCCATTATCCGCTGCGTGCCTTTGCGGTTAAAGTAGGCCTCAGACTTCTCTTACGTCCATGTAGAGGGAGCTGAGACATCATATGTTGCAGTCAGGTATCCAACGTAGTTAATGAACTCGTTAATGAAAACTTACTACTGAAATTTCATTGATACAGCTTCCCAATCGAAAGAATACAAGGCAGATAAACAGTGCTTGTCTCTCACAGCTGATCAACATAAAAGTATCGTTTAAATATGACCAGCGGTTATGTTAATGCTAAACATTGCCATTTTTTAAGTCTTTGATGGCAAAACTACATTGAGATTTCAACTTGTTCAACTAAAACAGTAAAATATCACCCCTTTTATACTTTCAAAGAAGAGAAAGTGCATAATATTTTACAGGACTACTTGGTATGTCGTTAGGTTACCCAATTAACTTATTAATGATACGACAAGACCCCCATGAAAGGTTTTTTGGTGTATGTCGTACACTGAACAATCCACTGGAAAAGGAAAGAGTAACCACGTAGTTACAGGAAAAACTCTAAGTCATATGTTGTATAATTCATTTTACATTATTCAGAATATATTCAAATTATTTTTCCGAAGTCATGATGCTATAGGATCGTAAAGATGGGTTTATAGGAGTCCATCGCAGTACTTTGGTCGAGTCAAATCAAACGGAACTTCTTGACAAAATCTTAACAAATGCAATCGGCATTATCAATATATTACAGTAATGTAACTGTTCTCAGTTCACATGATTCACCATTAAAGTTTAACATGAAGGCAATCAATGAGATCATTACTTCGCTATTATTCAATACCATACGATTCTAATTGTAAACTTGATTACAATAACAGTCTTTTTAAATGGGTAGTTTTCTGATAATAATGCTTAAAAACATGACTTAAACAGAGATGAATGCAGCTTAGGTTAAAAACATAATTCTAGGCCTTGGGGTGCGTTCTGATTAAAATTAAACTCATCTTATAATTTTTCGACCAGTATTACTTGTGTTTAAGCTGTAAGATCATTGAATTTTCTTCCACACTGTACTAAATTATATTGCCATACATAACAATCTGCTTCCCAACCAAGTATTCTGCTTACTTTCGAATTAAGCATAACCAATGTAAATTTCTGCCATCAAAGAACGTCGCATTCAGGTTGCACAGAATAGTGATACACGAAATAACCAATCGATGATAAGGGTGGTGATGCCGATCAATTATATGTTCAGTACGATGACTCTGATGATCCTACTGCTGTGGATGCGGATGCTGATGAAAAGCAGAAAGAGGGAGAGGACCGGGCACGGGCGAGGGAGCAGGACAAGGATAAGAAGAAGGAGCAGGAGGAAGAAGCAGCAATAGCAGCAGGAATAGTAGCAGGAGCAGAAGCAGGAATAGCAGCAGGAGCAGAAGTAGGAATAGCAGCTGGAGCAGAAGTAGGAATAGCAGCTGGAGCAGAAGCAGGAATAGCAGCAGCAGCAGGGGCAGAAATAGTAGTAGGAGCAGGAATAGTAACAGGAGCAGGAGCAGGAGCAGGAGCAGAAGACGAAGGAAAAGGACGACGACGATAGGTCAACACCAAGGAATAGGTCATGCAATTGGGGGGGGGGGGGGGGGGGGGGGGGAGAAGAGGGGGGGGGGGGGGGGGGGGGGGGGGGGGGGGGGGGGGGGGGGGGAAGTATGGAGAAGCCAAGAGTGAAGGTGCCCGATATCCGAAGCTGAAATACTTGCGTACGTCAGTGCAGAGTTGTACAAGCAAATTATTCTATTACCAAGAGCTTACGTCTTAACTAAAATTTACTTCTGTCGAAATAACATTTCATGGGTGAAAAATTAATGTTCTGTATAAATAGAGGGGCTGCGGAACCCTGTTGGATCCGACCCTGCTACAGTAGTCAAATTACTTCAATGTTAGAACCTTCTACAGTTTTGTAGTACAGCAGAGCTTCAGGTAAAATATTTCAGCCCATGTAAGATGCTTGGAAGCACGTAGTTAAATATAGTTAAATGAATGGGAAATTTAGTTTCTCAAAAGCAATTCTGTCAAAAGAAATTCTATGGTTGCGGCTACTATGATGTTTTTGAGAAGTAGACAAACGTGCTTTACCAATGTGCAGAAATTTAAAGGTGAGGGTCTTTAGTTAGATTTGCGCATTAAACAGTCACGGTAAACGCTAAAGGGTTAAGTATGTTTAAAGAGAAGCCAAATTTGTCTAGCACGTGGCATATAGTTGAGGGTACGTCCTTCCGGTAAAGCGGGTATCTTGCCTGTCCTGAACGTGCAGGTCTTTGCACACTGTCATTTATTTACAAAAGCACAGACCTGACGCAATTTCTTTGAGGTCCAGTATTGAAAAATGAACTGTTGCAAGTTAGTATGACGATGGCAAAGAAATAGGAGAAAGAAATTTATTGCAAAAATCAGCACTCTTTGTGTTGAATATATTGTGAAAAGGGGGAATGAGCAACTAAGGCCGCTCTTCTTTCTGGTGTTCTGGGTTTCTATATAACTTACCTGCAGATTCTTTACAGAACCTTTTCCTTCTTCATTCAAGATTATCGGCGAAGTCGAAAGTCTGACGCAGTCGTTAAGTAATAATGTATCAAAACAATTGTCAACTGAATATTGTCTATAGATATTAACTATAATAATTGTTTTCTTTTTTAACTTCAATGGTATGTATCCTTTTAATTCTATTGTTTGCATTCAATTCTAACTGTGGTCACCCGGCAAGTTCATTGTGGACAGCGGGATAACAAAGTGGATACAAATAAGCAATAAAATAGAGAAGACAAAGAAAGAATGCCTACAATTTTATGATTGTACAGGACCCCTAGGTCTGCCCAACCCTTATTTCTTCTACAAAACATGTCATGATGAGCGTAAGGCCCTCTGTAAGTTTACTCAATATCCTTTACCGTTTGAAATACTGTCTGCACTGATCACCGCTTTTTGCTATCCCAGGGTGAAAGATATCTGTTTCTCTGTAAGGTTTTTTTGCGAGAAATAAGAAGGAGTGGAGTGGGGTGCAATAGAGCTTTTACTAATGGAGGATAGGATTTAGTTGTAAGGAACAAGATCATCCTACTTAAATGCTACTCTAATAAAAAGTACAGATTTGCTATAAAGGCATGAGACAACTTTAAACAGTTGGATTCAAACTTTAATCCGTTGATAAAGGTCAAACGTTAATATTTAAATATATTTATAAAGGTATAACTTGATTGTAATATTTTACTTTTCTTTAAACAAGTGCAGCCTATAAGTTACTTTAAGATACATGTAGAGAAGAGCCCCTTTTCAGTAAGATTTTACAAAAATATAACCACTTCCAAACCATAGTTTTACAAACATGTGGTCTTCATAAATCAATGTTTCTTCAAGCAGGGGTGAGGGCATTCCTGTAGAGATTGTGTCTGGTAAAGGAAAAGAGTGAAAGGGATTAATTCTCATCATAATTTATAATATACCATCCAGATCCTACATATATTTACAAAAGGAAGTTATTCAGGATCAATTAAATAGCCTTAACGGACTAGAATACTGAAGTGCGTCAGAAGGAGCGATCGACCTTGTACATGCGTCTTCGTTGAAGATCAAAAAAGTTAATTCACATAGTGTACTTGAATGCAAAATGATGTAGGTCTACGTCTGTCCCCGATAGGTACTCGGACCTGTCAGTCTCTTACATTTTTCTCGGCAATGACCATGTAAAGAGGTTGTATTAAGAGCTCTGCAGACTGTTTGTGAAGCATGCGTGTGATTGTTGAGGCATATCCACGCTTTAAAATTGTTCTCTCCAACTATTAACGGAAGCTTGCCAGAAGCATGGAGACAGCCACTATACTTGACTCAGAAAACCTTCGATATCACAGTAAATTACCCAACATTAAAAAGTGACGGAGGAAGAAACAAACTGCAATACTTATGTAATACTCTGCACATGCCACATGTACTTTCTATTGATGACCTCGATCTGGTGATCATAAAGTTGGAAGCTACAAATTATTGGTATCTAGAACGAGGTTTTAACTATATCGAATTACACCTAGACAGTCCAATTAGCACTGATAAAAGTCCCTAGTAAGCAAGGAAGCAATCTAGCAGAAAAGCTGAGGTTTGCAAAAATCCTGCAAAGTTTTAAACTTTACCATTTTCAGACTTAATTGCAATGGCTGACTCGCTGATTAACCAGAGGCATTTCAATTTAAATTCTGATTTAGTGAGAAGACACGTAGACTGTAGATGGATAGTCGCAGGCATACGGGAGGACAAGCAGGTACATATTCATATTATTTACCAATGAGGAGCAGAGGGCCCAGTTGTGATGAGACTAGATAGTTAGTGATGAGAGCACATTGAGAAAAGACAAGAGAATTGACCTGCACGTCAGGTTTTAATAAGCATAAATCTCAAACTCAAGGATTGAACAAAATTGGCGGGAAATATGAATATGAAAATGCTGACCACTTGTCAGATCTCATTACACAGGTAACTGACAGAGTACATTTACAAAGGGGGGCAATCAAGTATAAACATCAGGAATTATTGAACCCCAAAAGTGATTGATGAATTATTACACCAGTCTCCAACTGCTTTGACTTAATTGTATTCCTCGCTTTTTGATTTATTTTTGATTTTTGATACATTTGCTTTTTGATTTTATATTTGGAAAATTTTTGTCCTTATAGTTTTGCCTGAACATCGCCCTGTCCTTCACAATACTCTAGTGATTATTGGATATAAACATTTCCGAAGATTTTATTTACAGATTTCTAAACGGATTTATTCAAATAAAATAGAAGGCCTTTACCAACATCGAAAAATAAGCTCTTAAAGCCTCTGGCTTTCTAAGTGAGAGACATGATAACAGATTTTACGCCATCTTTAGAAGGATATAACTTTAAACGAAAACATCATATAGTCACAGAACGTTTTACCATTTGCACCGAATTATTAAACCGAAATTTTCAAAAATCCAACGAAATCGTCAAAAATATATTTACCAAAATATTTTCAACCAAAATATTCCGAACTTAATATACGTAAAGTGAAGTAAGTATGAGAAACATTGTAGTCCTTTGTCATTGCGTGACACTGTTCCAGACCATCCTGCTTTACAGCCTCGCTCAAAACTGTTTTCACCATAAAGAGGCCTTGCTTAGTCATGACGTTACGACTTAGTCGTGATTAACGTAGGTTCGTAAAGTTTCTATACTCATGTAATTTTATGACGTAATAGCTTGATTCCGAGTAGCCTCGTCCTAGAAAACGAAGTGTCTCCAAAGGCTCTGGCCTGTTTGTGCTTGAAACAGTTCAGAGCAAGAGGAATACGAAAAATGCTCCAGAATGCAGAGTGTTCTGCAACAGCACAATAATATCCCATCTTTAAATATTGACTTGCCTTAAAGGGAGACTTAGTAAGGTGATGCTTGAAGGAAGGTAATGAGTACACAATGATATAAATACTTCTTTGTCAACATACGACATTTACTTACCAATTCATCGGCCATCTGCTCTAAGTTTTGAAACATGGCAACTTCCCACGGCTGTCAAAGGAAAAAGAAATAATGCTTCGTTCGTTTTGATTTTACTATCAACTTTTTCATCTCACTTATTAACCCTATTATGATAAGTTGTTTATTGCCTATGTAAGATTCAAGAGGGTCCAACGTCAATAGGTTTCCTATTTCTCTCTTTACTTAACGTGCCTGAAATACGTTAACACACCAAAAAATGAGCCAAAGGCTGGATGACTGTTACTAAAACAAGTAATGTTGAGAGACATAATAACATAAAAATGGATCTTAAAAATTCCTGTCTGTACTTTGATCTGCTATTGTCTGCTAGTTTTCCTCTGTAGCATGTAATAACAACAAAATTTAAAGGGGTAATCGGAAAGGCGAGGGGGTGCACTAAGTGGAAGAAACACAAACTCACACCAAGCTATGATCAGTACCGAAGCCAACGGATAAAATCAGGTTGTGCTAGAGGTCTGTCATAGGAGGATGTTGAAAAAGCAACTTAGACTCCCAGAACTGAGTGTGTCGTTCGGACTTGGTACCAAAGTATGTTTGATGCGCCCATGGTAACCCTGTGAGCATTTTTTACTCTATCTATATATTGCGAATTCGCCACACACCATAGGTGTTCTTTAGACGTACATGATAAAATATGCCTTAATTGACCCTTGTGTTAAACTGATTTCTATCGTTTGACCAAACCATGCCTTATTTTCATTGAAAAGCAGTTGAGTAAATATCTGATTAATCATCTTGTAGTAATTGCAACAAAATGTTGTATGCATAATGTCCAATGATTGTCACAAGAATACAGTTCGGATGGCATGACTTTTAGAAGCCCAAGAAAGCTTTAGCCTCCTTCAAACAATGGTATTTTGAACTGCCCATAGGATAAATGTGTTACGTTACTACAGGTGGCCTAATGAAGGGGAGAGACGCTCAGTACATTTTTGGACTTTAACTTGAAAGTTTACAGTTTGAAGATCCGTTTTTTCACAAAGTTAATAAAATTTGAGTTTTGTCTATCAGATAAAGAAAACATAGAGAAGTTGTGTGAATATTGTCGGTAACTATCAGTGTGATTGGGATAGAAAAATACTGTTTAATAAGTCTAACTGGAAACACTCGTTTTTAGAATTTTTAACCACCTCTTGGCCAAGCACCCGTAGGGTTGGCAAGTTAAGTTAAAAACTATCAACTCGCATCTTAAAGACGATAAATTCTATCAATGTGCCTACCGTCCTTGGTTGTCTCCTCTCCATGTTAGTTTCTGCCACTAATGTCCATTGTTGGGGCAAGCATGCCTTCCCGACTGTACTGTCGTACGCTTTGTTGCATCGAGGTCCTGGGCAGTATTGCTTCACTGCACTCCAAAACGCTCCTGTTTCCTGTACATCGGTGGCAACATTGTTGGACATTCTGGGTTAGTATTTAAGCCGATTTTGAGGCTGCACATGTGCGGATATTTTCGTGATTTTGTGATTTAAAGTAGAGATGACGACTTTTAGTTTCATTTAGTGACGTCAAATTAATACACATATTCCGAAGGGGGTTGACGTCATTATTTAGTAGAAGAAGAATCCTGGAATTTTTCTTGTATCCAGGAATTTGAAGTGGCTTTGGTATTAGATTGAGGCAGAATGGGAGGTTGGGTGGTCAACGTAAATCTGACCAGCTCTTTTAACTTAGAACTCAGCCTCGAAAAGTTGGCTTCTAAAAAGGGTTCTAGTGATGACTTGCTGGTGGAAGATTATATTGCAAGATTAAGGCATTTAGAGGATTATCCAAAATTAGACTACGTCTTCACTTATTACTGGTCGAGACATAACTGAACGCCCGTCAGAACTCAATCACTTGTATCACTGTATCGTTTAACATATGGCAAATCTAATGACTTCAAACAAAGAATAGTTGAGAAAACTGTTTGAAATAGCTACCATATTAGGTAAAACATGAACAAATAAAATTTTATTCCAAGACTCCCAATGAAACTGAAGTGAGCTTAATTCAACGCCAGATAAAAATAATATTAAAGCAAAAAATCTTTAAATTACAGTACATTGTACAATGGACTTTCATACATAAGAGATACGGTACCATTTTGGACTTTGCATGACATCTCCGTTGTTGTGACAGTACTTATCAAAACACTGCAATCAGGCCTCGTCATGGGTGTTACTGCGTGACTACTAGGAGATGCTAGAAATGGAAAAAATTACTTTAACCCTGTTCTGATAGGAGGGCTTTCGAGCCCCTTAACAAACTTCTCACTGTCATTTTCTACCCATAGGTGTTAGGAACTTGAAACGTGCTGCCTTTTACCCTTCTTCTATCTGCCATCAAACAGTGGTATCTCGATTAATAGATTTTACTCAGACCTGTTTGGAACTGGCAAACATCAGGCAAAACGCTTACTACAAATGGCTTGCCTTGAGATAAGTTGCCTTTTTAAGTTGAGTATTCTTACATATAGAACCAAACCATGACTTTAGCCCTTTTATATTATGTATTTTAGCAGCAAAATCAGGTTCAAAAGTTGACTGTAAAAAAAACCAACATACATTTCAAGGCAAAACTGAAAATGACAAAATTTAGCCAAAAGCACGTTTTGACCGGTAATGATCGACAAGTATGAGCAGACAAGGATGTCCATCTCTACAGAATTTTAACTCCCATCTCCAAAGCTTTTTCGTCATTATCGTAGAAAAGCATCAAACAAAAAATGCGGAATCAAAACTGCGGTGAGATATGTGCGATTGATAATCAACTGCATAGATTTGGAAAAAGTTGAGGAAATTTGAAGCATTGGTAGTACAGTGGTGGAATTCTCGCATGTCACGCGGGAGACCGGGGTTTGATTCCCCGCCAATGCAATCTTTAGAACTGCACCAGCAGTTCTGTATTTTCTAAAGATGTCAATCATTATCTTCTCTTTGACTCACTTCCGATCATGATGAAGATGCTGTGTGCTCCGATTCACTGTTTCCTTCCCTTTGAGCAGATGCATTTTATGATTCTCTTTAGATGGTTTCTAGAATATGACACTGAATCGAAGGAATAAAAACTGCTTTGAGATCTATGGAATTGATAACCTACTGCCTAGATTTGGAATAAGTTGAGTATGTTTGAAGTATTGGTGGTTCAGTGGTAGAATTCTCGCCTGCCACGCGGGAGACCGGTGTTCGATTCCCCGCCAATGCAATCTTTAGAACTGCACTAGCAGTTCTGTATTTTCTAAAGGTGTCAATCATTATCTTCTCTTTGACTCATTTCCTATCCTGATGAAGATGCTGTGAGCTCCGATACACTGTTTTCTTTCCTTTGACTAGTTGCATTTTATCATACTCTTTAGATGGTTACTAGAATAAGACACTGGAATCAAAACTGCGATGAGATATGAGCAATTAATAACCAAGTTCATAGATTTGGAATAAGTTGAGGAAGTTTGAAGCATTGGTGGTTCAGTGGTAGAATTCTCGCCTGCCACGCGGGAGACCGGGGTTCGATTCCCCGCCAATGCAATCTTTAGAACTGCACTAGCAGTTCTGTATTTTCTAAAGGTGTCAATCATTATCTT
>JAAAKL020005116.1:0-19826 GCA_010016065.2 Carybdea cf. marsupialis auct. non (Linnaeus, 1758)
CACAGTGAGGACCATTTTCACATTTGGGCCGGGGTCCAAGCGTAAGAAGGCGTCCAGGGGAATACCTAAACTTTTTTTTTTCTTTTCCCCCCCCCCCCCCACCATTAATCCCATATTAGCATTTTACATCAGCCATTTTCCTTTCCTAATGAAGTTCCTTTACTAATGATACAACGTTGAAGTAGTAACAGAAGGGCTTAATCTGCTGATCTCAGAATCAGCTTCCTCAATGCTACCAACCCATTTTAGTAGATCTGATGCGTTAATCAGCAGACCTTGGAGTTGCTCTTGATAGATATGATCTCATTGTTCTGAAAGGTGTTAAGGGTACTTGTCATTGCTGTAATTTGAGAAGGAGGAATATTAAATTTGTTTGATCTTGATATTTAAATGCATGCTTTGTGTATTATCTTTCAGTGTTACCTGAAGGATATTCTTTATTTTGTTTATCTTAACAATAGTGTGTTAATGCAATACTGCAAGTGAAACGGGTTTTGAAAGTTTGCATTGCATTGCTACCATGAACATCAAATTTTAGTTGCATGATGAATATTGGAATTTCTACTTATGTTTTTTGCTAATGCTTGAAACAAAACTTCATATTTGATACAGTTTCATATTACTACCAAGTCACAGTTGAAACTGGCGATTGCTTTGGTGGAGGGACAGATGCCAACGTGTTTATTAAACTAATTGGCGAGAAAGGAGTGACAGAGGAAATCAAGTTGCCAACCAAAAAGGGTGATATGGAAAGAGGGATGTAAGTAAAACAGCTTTCTTATGTAAGGGTTGTGAGAATATTTAGGAATGAAGGAGTTCAAGGTGTAAAACATCATGTTGATAGCATTGTGATAAGGCATCCTGAACTTCAAGGTAAAATATCTTGCCTTATTTCCCAAAGCATAAAGTTCCTTTTTCCAGATCTTGAATTGCATCAAGAGACTTGTGCAACAATAAACGTGAGCCCATAGGGGCTATATTTGTGGGCAACTTTTGGCAGCGTGCGTTCTTATCTGTTGTACTTGTAGTTTTTCTAAAACCATTGTGGTAGTAGGCTCATCTTCCATTGTGTAGCATGCGCAGAAAAAACATCAAGCAATGATGGCATTAAGGAACAAGATTAAGGAGTCCCCCAAAAATTAGCTGATTTTGGTGGATCTTCTTTTGCCAAACATTTTGGAAGTTTCTACTAGCATTGACATAAAAGGAAGGGTTCTAAGTAACACATATTCTTCCCCAGTTCTATAGAGCTATATTTAAAATCAGTGTTTAACTCAGTACGAATGTGGAAAGAATTAATAATTAAAAGTACACATGTTTCTTTCAAGGCAAAGATCAGCAAAACCTTTGCCCTTCCAATGGCTCCTTTTGGACATTTGAAACGTAATACAACCTACGTAACCTTGCTTTTAGCAAAGGTTTCTCAAGCAGTTGAATATTAACCTGTGGCATACATCGGCGTTAACATCTGATCATATCGTCCATTGGTACAGTTTTTTGAAAACTGACCATTTGACAAAGCTGTAATATCAAGAAACAAGAAGGGAGGGAAATGATTGCTCTCATTTCTTACAATAAGTGAGATAGGCTTCTAATGCAAGAACTATAATTGTTGTTCCCTTATTAGCCATTTGTTAACATCATAAAGTTTCGAATGTATAACGTGCTAAGCAAGCCATGTACGTCAAATATTACTACTAAACCAGACTCACTCAGATACGAATGAGCAAAACACCAGTAAAACTGGCAAAGTTTCTTCTTACCAAAAAGAAAATATGTTGTCAAGTTTGAGTGAAAGTTACGTAAGTTAACCTTTTATATTCATACAAGTACTGTCCTCCTTTAGTTACGGTATGTTGGTGTATTTTGACAGCTCAGCTCCTGCATTATTGGCAGCTTGCGAAGGGATGGATGAGATGAGATAGATAATCGCTTAATACTCTCTTCTTTACGAACTTCTAGTTGTCCAAAAGAGATGATCAGAATCTTGATATCTTGCTTATAGGCATTGTCATCAGGTAAAACAAGTTACAAGTTAGCCGCCAGTGCATTTCTGTGATTTCTGAAATAGAAAATAGACTGACGTTATGGTAGATCATGGTGGCATGATAGATTTAGAATGATCTTGTATTACGTTTTGCTAGTGTGTTAGGTTGATTAAGGATATAATATTTCATGAGAATGTAATGGTAGGGCCATAAACCGATTTTGAAAGTGCTGTAAAATTTCCAAAAATTGACGTAGAATCTGTCCAATGAAAACGACAGGCTACACTGAATGATGTCATTGCTCGGTTGTATTTTGATTGAAGTACAGGGGTCGAAATAAACGTCCGTACGTCGGATATTTCCGATCATTTTGAGCATTCGTCCGGTCAAGACGACTGTCAAAATGACAAAACGTCCGACCAGAAATCCAACAGTATTGAAATTACAGTTAAAAAAATCACGGTGTCACTAAGGGGTAAAAACCTATCTTGAAAAACGTCTGATCAGATAAGTTTGCCTTATTTCGACCCCTGAAGAATGTAATACCTGCAACGTTGTTTCTTTACGTTACTAACTGCTAACATTTCTGCGACAGGACTAACTCTTATGAAATATCTGCGATGGATATTGGCCCCATTAAACGAATGCTAGTGAGACATGATAACACTGGATTTGCCTCGGCATGGTTTCTCAATAAGGTACTAGATTTAATTTCTATCTACTTAGTCACAAGTGCAGTGTTTATTAATGTGCAGGTCTCTCTTATACATCACCAACTACAATTACAATTCGATTAAGTCCAACACCAGCTGCTGATGTAGAAGTCGAAATACCTAATATATGAAACCAAAATTATCTCGGGTTAACTTGAGTAAAATTCTTATATTATAGGAACAATGAAGAATGCAAACGGCTTTTTAGGATTTACAATGTGAATAGATATTAGAGAAATAGTGAAGTATGTCACCAATGGGATTCGAACCCGTGACCCATGCATTGGCGGCGGCGTGCGCTCTATCAACTGAGCCAGGTGACCCCCGTTGATAACTTGATCCATTTCTCAATTGGATTCATGATTGTAAAAAGTATATAGGCGTTACGTGCATAAATTGTAACACATTAGCTTCCTTGTTCGTAGGTCTCAGTTATAGCATAAAGTCTTACGCTTTATCTCACAACTGATGATTTACAACTACTTCCAAGAGGTAGATGACTAACCACATTGTTAAATTTAATGTTTGGTGAACTACTGTGCATATGGGGGTCAAAAATCGGAAGGCGGGGCACTGTTAGCAGCAAAATTTTTAATACACCAAAAGACTTACAAAGGCTAGATTAAAAGTATCAACTTTGTAGTACAAACAGTTTGATGATCGTTCACTTGATGCTTGCGTAATCACAATAAAACGGGACTTGTTTTTGAATAAGATACTGCGGAACAAATAAATTGTATGAAGAAATTTGTGTATTCGAGGGCCGCACAAATTCAGCGCTGGTTTAACTGTCGGGTATTATAAAATTTAAAATATATGTCCATTTTCATCATGTGCGTACATTTACTAACTTACTGACTTTGTCTTGAGGGCTGTTATATTGGTTAATGTAAAGGAGCACATCATCTTGATGAAATGAAGGAATCTGGCAGGATATATGACTAATAGATAGGGCATCCACTTCAGATTTTACTTGGCAGCTGCCCTAATTTTATACCTCCTGTATCTCGGAGTTGCGTTTTGACCACAGACCATTTTTAGTTCCACTACACAGTAATTGTCTTCTTTCATATATTAATTCGACTTCGTTTGCATTCAAAGTGTAAGTATGCATTATATGCCCCAATATTTGAGTCCCTGCCCCATAGCTCATTTTGGTATGTTTTGCCTTCAACCTCTTGTGCCCTTTATGTTCACTTGCGAGTTACCCGTTCCCTGAGTTTACCATTGAAATATAGTGTAAACGGTTATAATGCAACATTATAAAAAATGAGGAAGAAAACACTCCCCTTGAGTACTGCAATAACCAAAAGGTGCTTCTTTAAAAACTCTCAACCAAAGAATTTACAGCTTCCTGGACAGTCAAAATTAAAAATTTGGCGGAAGTAATGTGGAAGATTGACGTGGTATTTTCGTCGCTTCTGGTTCCGATAGGTGCAATCCAGTTCTTTTTAATGATCTCCAGCGTAAGCGACCGTTTGTACATTCGTTTGCCAGTTATGAATCGACTCATGCTGGATATTTAAGACAGGGTTGGTTAAAACTGAGCTCATTTCTAGCATCAGCTATCTCATAAGCAGTGTGTGTGCTCCCTCCTAGCTCTATATCGTCTTGTTATTAACATCTTTAACTAACTTTTAACTTGTTTCTCTATCAGCGAGGCAGTCATTGCAATATTTCTTGTCGCTTTTGTTATTGATGATCTTCATCCAATCAGATTACAGTTCAAACTCATAAGGGAGAATCACTCAATTTTCACTGTTATGATTGGCTGCAAGTGAGTCATGACAAAGGACGTGTTGGCTTGGTGAAATCATTACTAGAGGAGGATTTGAGGCAATCTTTAGGTAGTGAAGTCTCTGGAGATATGGACATGAAAGAAATTGTTGACGAGTACGTTTCTCAAGTCGAAGGGAAAGTTCATTCAAGACTTGAAAACGTGTTATCAGAAGTTGTCGCGCCTGAAAATGATAATCCAACGAAGGATGCAGCAGCACGAAGCAACGAAAGTGAAGAGAGCCCATTTACATATACTGTGATACCCCGTAGCGAGGAGCCACCGTCGCAACCACTGGCTGCAACAGATGGTAGCAGTAAGAGGTCTTCACAAAAACAAGGTGGTATACAAAAGACACGAGGCCATTCGAAGGGCAACTCTAATGGTTAGTGTCTACGTTATACACAGTTAGTAGCCAGTAGTATTACGTTAGTGTTTTAATCCTCTTTATTACGCAAATTTGACCTCATCTTAAGCTTTCAAGCTTGGGGAACGCAGAGGACCTTCCTGGAACTAATAACTACTTTCAAGTCTGCCTCCAATGATACAAGCAGATGAGACATAAGCGAGTTCTGAGTACAGCTCGCTTTTTAAAGGGATCCAGTGGTGGTTTTAGGGGGAGGCTGACAGGGCCATGGCCCGAGGCCCCGTGCCTGTAGGGGGCCCGCTCCGCAGTTGCTAAGAACAAAGGGTGTGTCTGACTGCCCATATTAATGTCATGGTAGTAAGTGAAAACTCGATACTGTATCCACTGGAAAGAATAAAATGTCTCAGAAACTTCCGCAGTACGATCACGTCTGAACTTCCTTGCAATTCATGACGTCATAAAGCCCCGCAAACATTTCGGCCCAGGACCCCGCACCCTTCAAAACCGCCATTTCCTCTGGGTGCGCTAGTGGCTATTCACCCTACACTACACTACTCTACACTACACTACACTACACTACACTACACTACACTACACTACACTACACAACACTACACTACACTACACTACACTACACTACACTACACTACACTACACTACACTACACTACACTACATTACACTACACTGTATTTCACTTCACTTCACGGCACTGCACTGCACTGCACTGTGTGTTTTGCATTGATTTAGTTATTGTTTTAGTGGATGCTCACCGCCTTATTTTCTTAACTGATGATTATGTTATTGGAAATTCGAGAATAGTATAGGCATCACAATTTATTCAACTTTAAATCTTAGGGCTACCTAGACTTACCAATAATACTGATGCTTTTAACAGATGTATATGGAAGATGTAACAGGCCTGATGTCGGTCTAGGAAATGTATGGGAAGTTTCACCGACGCGGAAGCGTGCTGTAAACAACATGAATTACGTAACACAATTTTGCTTGTAAATTATAGGACATAAACAACCTGATGGATTATATTTCTTTTATGACTCTTTTGTCCCATTACTCAAGTATCATATCATTTTAAGTCATGTCATGTCATGTCATGGTAATACTCTCCAAAATTGTGATTGGTGGGGTATGATGTTGATATCTGCTGGAAATGGCTTGTTAGCTAATGTTTAGAGAAATAAAACTTGTTTTCGTCTGGTTCGCAGTAGCACTCTGTAAATTTTGGTCTTGGGTTGATACCATGTAGTGATATGTTTTCAGTTCCTCTAGTATGGTTTCTTAACTCAACGATTTTTCGACACAAACGTTTTAGGAAGTATTTCCTATTGATATTAATATTGACTCCTTTTGCTTTGGCCAACCCTCCATTACTTCATTCTTAGCTTGTAGGTATGAATTATTACATGTAGGAGCGCATGCTCATACGAGGTATCAATGTTAACTCTCGTAGACTAAGGGTGTTGCCGAACAGTTTAAAGAAAGCTCGGTGGCGTTGGTAAAGGACTTGGGTAACCTATAGGTTCTTATTCTCTTCGATGGCTTTCTACGTTTTCTTATTGACCCAGTGGTAAAATAGATTACAAAGAAGGTTTGTATTTGCGGTAATTCTTACTGCACATAAGGACCTTTTTTGCACCTTTACCCTGTAAAGAACGCAATCATCGTCAAAACGGTAATTGTGGATGACAAATGCTATCGGAAAGGACTCAGATTGTTGGTGTTCTGTAATGCAGTAAGAGTTGTAGCACAAATGATCCACAACTTGTGCTTCTTAAACGTAAACGCTGATATAAATTCTTATTTTATTTAAGTGAACTTCAGAGGAGGAAAAGCGACAATGTTTCAGCATTGATTCAGCATTAATACAGCAGGTTTTCGACAGTCTGAGAACAGAAATGTTTATTCTTTTAACTTACATCATTGCAGTGAAATCTGAGTGAATGTAACAACTTAACCCTATGCTACTTAGTGAGTGGGTGTGGGTGTGAGTGGGGGTATTACGAGTGCCTCATTGCAATGTTCGGCTTTCAGTTTCTGAGAACTATTGTTTTCTGAGTTTTGCTTGTATTATGTTTGACATGAGACAACGGAAGCAAAAGTCTATCAAGTCAGCTGTAATAAGTAGTCTGAAAAACCGTCGAATAGCAAGTACAATGGCAACTTCAAACGGGTATTTTTAGGGTCCAGCTGCCGATTGAAGTCAACGTCCCTCTGGTCTAGAACCAAAGAGCACGACAAGTACGCTAGTATAACTAGTTTACCCAAACGATATAATTTTAGCATTCTCACACAAAAGTACCTACGTGTTATAGATGACCAAAAAAGGAAATTGAGGATAACACAAAATTGTATGGAAAATGAATCATGTTTATCAATGCCACTAGGACATGAGTAGGAGTAAAATTCCTGTACAGAATAGTTTGCGAAGTGAGGTAACAACTGTATAATTGTATAACTGTGCAACTGTATATGTTTGTAGAACTGTATGCCTGTAACAACTGTATGTCTGTAACAACTATGTGTGTATGTTGTTACCAGGCGTAATGGGAAACTTCAATCATGCAATATCAGGAAAGGATGATGTCGTGTTATTGTTTGAACGGTCTACGTTTTAGTAAAAATTACCAAGATGTAGGTGGCAACAATTAAGTTTCCATTAAAGTGCTGAGATCGAAGGGAGCCTCTTTTAAACACGTTTTCTAGCAGAGTAATAGTGATAGTACAGCTGAAGTAAGAAATTATGTCGATTGTTTTAATGGAGGCATTCTAATCGAAGATTACGAGCAAAGGGCTGAATGTTAAGGGTCGGAATCCGCATAGCTGTGTCTAGTAATCAACTAATTTAACAATGTTATTATTGTCCTTTATTACTTGGCTTTGGTATTGATATCATAAATACGGTGGCGTAAATTTTCAATACCGTGCTGGACACTAAGTACAGAAATAGTGAAAAAGACAAATCTTCTTCAAAATTGATTGTTCCTTGTTGGTCATTATGGTATCCTACTGGTAATCAGTTTTGGGGATTATGTTGACGTTGATTGGATAAAAAAAGAATGACGTGTATACGTTTAGAGTTGATTTTCTAATAAACCGTACCATGTTAGAGACCTTAACATGAATCTGTTAAAAACATTTGACTGGTATAGGTGTTATCATATCAAGTTTATGAAGAAAACCCATTTTGCATAAAACTTATAAGGTAGATTTGTAGATCAAGGTAGATTAATGGTAGACTTGTATTCCGTATAGATGAGGATAGTCAATGAACGGAGCTATCTTTAAGCAATGTGATGTGATGTGTACAGTTTTGTGATGCG
This sequence comes from Carybdea cf. marsupialis auct. non (Linnaeus, 1758), assembly GCA_010016065.2. Taxonomy (NCBI): domain Eukaryota; kingdom Metazoa; phylum Cnidaria; class Cubozoa; order Carybdeida; family Carybdeidae; genus Carybdea; species Carybdea cf. marsupialis auct. non (Linnaeus, 1758). The sequence continues at coordinate 8,186 of JAAAKL020005116.1, forward strand.
TTTGTAGTACTCATAGTGTCTAACAGCATGTATCTTTTCCCTGCTTATTAGTTTTGCAGTTTACTTTAGTTATATAGGTATTATAACCAACTATCCTTAATTATTTACATCACACAGCTCGAATTTAGCTTAAGTAGTATAGTCTTTTGGATGATGTATTTTCTTATTTTCATCTCTATACAATTTGCATACCGGTAACTTGTAGTCCTAAGCAAAATTTTTTTTTTGGGAAATAAATAACTGATGAAACGGATATTTCTTTAAGTAGAACACTTAGTTAATACATTGTTATTTCATGTCAACTACAAGTTATGACGTATTAGTTTGCTCGTAAGATCAGAAATGCTCAATACATAAAAGGCGGCCCTTTGTTCACTGACCTATTACGGGCTGTCTGTTTTCAAAGTATAAAGGTGATAATACAGTTGAAGCTGCGAGACAAGTTTGTTATTCCTTTGGGTTCAGTTCCAGGGCTAGCATAGGAACCATACATCCCTGGTGTCGTCAAAAATTGCTGTGTTTCGACCGCTCCCCCGTCTTTTTCTTTGAAAAATAGAATGGGTTTTGTTTGTTCTCAAACAACGGGAGAAAACTCTTACTCAGACCCCAACCGCCGTCTTGTCGACTTCATAAACGTATGGCCCCTTATGTTAAAGTATATACTGTTTCTCATGACCAGAAAACATTTCTGCAGAAAGCTTTCATTCACAAATGGCCATGTACCGTGGTACATAGATTATGTAACTTACCGATTTTATTCAGGAAAATACTTTCTGTCTCCATTCAGCAGTAGAAGTTCACATATTTAGAATAACAATCAAGGTTTAAATTGTGCTTATTCCATCACGTTTGTAATGTTTGTCAGATTTCATACTATCAATTCATATCATATTACCACCGTGTTTAAATGTCCCTGATTCTTGCGTGGCAAAATACGGGGTGAATGTCACTACCTGTATCGTAGAAGAGACGGGTGTAACTTCGTGCTTCATTGGTAGAGTACATATACAAAACCTTCTGTGATGATTTGCCGTCGATTCTATAAAGGCTGGACACTGATTTACAAAAGTGAAGTTGGCAATTCGGCACTCAGATTGATTTGACAATATTGCTTCTTTGAATACTCAGTTTGGATTTCATCGGAGGTCATGTGCGCAGCACATAGCCATTGCTTGAAATCCTATCGGTCAGTTTCAAATATGAATTAGGTTCCCATTTACCGAGGTGAAAGTGATTTCTTCGGAAAATAAGAACCTGGTTTAATTCACTTCTTGATTTTCTGCCCTGTTCCTGTTTGTCAGGTTATGGCAGCCGATATATAAAGCTGTGAATTTGCCTCAGTAACTCTTTCTGCATCCGGCTTTTTAATTTGTTAGTGGCACCTTTTGTGGTGATAAACGTACTTATAGTGTTTGAAACCAGATATGTAGTAATATATACATATATACAATAAGCACACTCCCGTAAGCAAGTGCTTGCTAAACTGAAGGGAGTAGGAAATGAGTTTTATGGCACCATGCCCGCAAGCAGTCAACTAAATGTATGATCTGTGAAAGTGCCTAGGGCTCTGTATTCCCTTCATGTTTCACGATCCCTTTCGTGATGTACCGCTATGTCGTAACTGCAAGTTTTTCTTTTAATTATACCCCTTTAATATCACGTTTGTAATGATACCATCATACTCCTGCAGCTTATTTTCCTAATTTCTCTTGTCCATCTTAGTCATCATAATTGCCATCGTCATTATCGTCGTCGTTTTCATCATTATCATTATCATCAATATCATCTTTGAAAGAATTATCATCATCATGATCATGAGCGTCATCATCACCGTCATCATTATCATCATCATCCGCAGCTGCATCATTATCAACGTCCCTAACGTTAGCATGGCGATGATTTTGTTTTTGATAGCTGTTACTGTTGACTGATAACGAAGGATCGTTGGCGCGACGAAAGGTTTCTCCTCGTTATCCAATCTCCAAGCATATTCTATTTACAACATCTTCTCCCTAAGTTTAAATTCCGTTGGTGAAGAAACACCGCTTTGTATCATATTACGGTGCCCACATGCAGAATTAATAAACTATTACTGCTTTAACCATCTTTGATCTGACACTTTATAAACGTTGAAAAATCATATGCTTCATTGTTCTGTTGTAACAGGATCTCTTGATGATGACTCGATTTCAGGGCAGCGTCTGGCGACAGATGGACACAAGAGGACCCTAATGACTGAAAGCGCGCGTGCAGAGGTCCCCTTGTCACCAGCAGTTCGCCTTTTACTCGAAACACATGGGCTTCAAAGGCAGCTAATACAACCAACTGGACCGAAAGGTAGAATTTTAAAAGGCGATGTCTTGAACTTCATGAAACACGGTCCGACAGCCTTGAGGGAGATGGATCAGGCTTCAAGTGCAAGTCCGGGCACAATGCTTGGCATACCCACCTTGGATAAAACTGGGCCGCAAGGTACGTTCTCACCTTTAAAGTAGAAGGCAGAAAGTAAGGGAAGGGAAAATTTCTTTTAGAGAGTTGGCTGCATTTTGTAACCAATATTTAGATTGGATGCAGATTGGTGGAGTGCAGAACTGATCAGAACTGTTTTATTGGTGATAATGTGAACAACTAATTTTTGTTATAGTTTTCAGGGTTATGGGCAAGAAGGGGTCTCATTTTCTACGGAGTAGTAGCTTTGCTGCGCTGCTAGGATATCGATTATTTACAGCTGCAATAAATGACGTTTAGAAACATTAGATGAATGATATTGTTTTTCAAGTTTTTTGCCGACTTTAAGTACATTGTTTTACCCACCGATAAGAATAATATGTCTCGCTCATAAACAATTCCTTACACCTGCTGTGTACAGGGCGCGCAAGACTGGAAGTTATCTTTGGTTATGCATAGCTATGTCGTCAACGTTGCCACAACAAGGGTTTTTTCGGTAGATTAAGTAAAATATCAGCTTATTTTGAATATTAAAAATATGAGAAACCACATGTCCTTGTTCTTGTGAAGTAGAAGGTTTAAAGTCGCCAACGCTAAATCATTGGAAAATTTTTAACAAAACGGCAAAATTTGCAATAGCATTTGCAGTCGAGGAAAAGAAGCTTTGTATTAGTTAGAGTTGGTTTCCTTAACTATTAGCAAGAGTTTCTGTATTGGCAATATACAAATAGTTTCTACAGGCCTAATAGCCCTTAGGAAGGTTCGTCAATGTGCCTTATGTGCTTCATTGTAGGCTATGCTGAATCTAGGCCGCTTTTCTATTTCAGCCTCTTTTCCATTTTTGTGCCTGTTCGCTTGTATGTTTTGTAACTGAAAGCATTGTACCAGCTTCGTTTGTCTGTCATTTAGAACACTACAACACTTTTCTCAAATCCGACAAGTCAAAACTATCAGTCATGTTGGGAGTTACGACGTTTTAATTTTTGCCGTCTGCATTAGTTTATCTTTTTCATAGAGGGCATTACCTCGACCCAGTATATTATTACTAGGCCGCATCATGAACAAGCAGGCCGCATCATGCACAAGCAGGCCTCATCATGCACAAGCAGGCCGCATCATGCACAAGCGGGCCGCATCATGCACAAGCAGGACGCATCATGAACAGGGAATGGAGCAGAGCAAGGCAGCATCATGAACGTTAGCCCTTTAATACGCGCTTGCTTCTATCTGTCACGAGTAATTCCTGTCATTATTTTATAGTAATTTCATCCTTCCCATTTTATACCTCCTTGTTGTAACTGCAATCCTGTTTTACTCTTCTTCAGTTTGGAACCATGATGCCATCAGTCACAATTCTCTGCCTCTCACTGTGATCAGCTTCTCGTATTAGCTCTTTCTTTAGCACCTTTTGTTTGCATGGTTCACTTCCCAAAGTGTTTACTTCGTTACACCTCCTGTCACATCCTGAGAGCTGCACTATTTTAATATCAATTCATTGGGCAGTTGAAAAGTTACATTAAAGGGTTCGCTTTAGTTTACGGAAACCCCTCTGCGTCAACAACCGCTTGTCCGCATACCTTAACAATGGGCCTCTCCTTTACACATGAGTTAATCTTCCAGAAACAGAATTATAGTCTCATGTTTACTCCCATTGGTAAGGGGGTTATGTGACTCGACGACGTTTCCTCTCTTTTTTTGTGCTTTTTATAGCTATACTGTCGTCACCAGCGTTATAGCGTGGTGGATATACTGCCGTCACGTAAGGTACATTCATTAAGTAGATTGAAGTACTTACCCATCTCTCCTTCAACATGGCAACATCATTGAAAGTAGTACGTTTCTAATAATTGACGGATATTATTAGTAGTTTGTTAGATGAGTTTTTCTTCATAGTTAGTATTGCACATAAGGTTCTTCAATTTGTTACTCTTTCGAGTTGCTGTACATGTCTTACTTTGATTCGCCCTTTGTCGATATTTATTTTCTGAATACGAGTATCAAATGACATTGTTCTGACAACTATGTTCCGCCCCTCCCTTTGCTTCTAATGCCTTCTGCTACTTTATAGGCCCGACGACTTGGAGGATCTTGTCTGCATCATTCGGGCTTTTTTTACAGCCGTCACAAATTTGTTTTGAATTTCCTGGTCTTTTACGTGTGTACTTTCAATGTGACCTTCTAAATACCTTGCTTCTCTATGTACTCTTTTCCAAGCAAAACCAAGAGTAGGTTTCAGTTGCATACTAGAATAGAACTGCTAACTACAATCACCCGCACCCTCTTCTTCACCTCCTATACATGTCCTTTTATATTTTGTCGTTTCCTTTTGGTAGTGTTTGATTAGTTGCTTTCTATAAACTGATAATCGGATTAGTTTCTATTTTTTCATGTTACTTATCGGTACTTATGTATGTGTTACAAAATGATAACAGTAGATACTACCTGAAGGTAAATATCGGGAAAAAATATCAGTAAACAAATCAACGCGGGTAATTTCTTCTACTCTATCATATGTATGAGACTGTCATTAGATCAACCGGCCTGTCATTAGATCAACCGACCTGTCATTAGATCAACCGGCCTGTCTTTTCATATCCTCTTTCGTTATCCGTTACCATTTTCTTGGAGCTAAAATTGTAGCTGTATCCTGTCCTACCGGAATCATTGCACACAGTGAATTTATAGACACACGAGAAAAGCAGAGGAAAATCAGAATTTCTTTAAAAAGGATAGTAGATTGTAATTTAAGTTTCTTTGTGTTTTGTATGGTATAACTACTCATATTTCCTACAGAAACTGTGTACTACTTTACAATCTTTCTATAATTATCTTTTTCTTGTAGAACGTGATAAAATGGAAAGCGTAATAGGACTGCCATATGATTCAGAAATTGATTTCCTTGACATTCCAAATTCCAATATAAGAAAGACAATTGCGAGACGACTTACAGAAGCCAAAATGTCAATTCCACACTTCTATACGTCCATTGATTGCGATGTCACAAATGTGATAAATTTACGTAGACAATGGAAAAAGGATGAAGTTCTTCTCACAGTAAACGACTTCATCGTTAAGGCTGTGGCACTAGCATTGCGGAAAGTACCGGAGATGAATTCGCAGTGGGATGGAGAGGGAGCAGTTGTGATGGAAAACGTGGATGTATCTATTGCTGTTTCGTCTGAAAAGGGATTGATAACGCCAATAGTAAGAGATGCAGATCAGATGAATTTAATGGAACTCTCCTCCACAGTTCGGGTAAGTTTGGCGATATCGACGAGAAGATTTTACAAGCAGTGTTGTGTCTCAATTCTTTGTAAGTTTAACGGCCCTGTTTTAAGCGATAAGATTTAGGATTCCACTGCCAGTTACTAGGATCTGAAAGTTCCGCAGCCTTTTTTTCTACGGTAGCCTTCTTAAGCCTTGATAGTCCAGTTGAAATTCACACTGGGCCGGACATTATTGTTAACACGCCAATTTACCCTAAAGATGGCAAGGGTAATACCAATATTTACATTCTACAAATTTCCAAGCATTCTTACACAGGGAAGGTCAGAAAATGTGACCAAAAATAACATCACACCGCATTTTGTATCCATAATTACCGCCAAAAGGCATGTATAGCCTTCTCATGATAATCGACTTTACTAAGGCTGAGGCAGTTAAATTTTAACAATCCGATAAAAAGTCACTCCGCTGTGGAAGTGGTATGAAGCGAATCCGATATCACTTTTTACACCTTTGCTCATGGCCAACCATTAACTGCTTCTTTTCATTCTACCTTCTTTAGCCGGCTTGAGCTACATATCGTCCGGTATATTTGAGCCTCAATACCCACCTTTGAAACTTTTTCTATCCCAAACCGTAGAGCCAGCTATATGGTTGTTGTTGGTACAGGAATGACTATTTTGTAGTGAATATGGCCTCTTTTTATTTAACCGTGTAAAAAACAAGTTGTTGTCGCCAAGGCAGGCTGGGTTTTTTCGTAATATAAAAAAGAAAGTTGGCTTGCCTTAAGTTACAGTTTCTGAACCTCCTAATCACTATTTTTGTACATTTTTGTCACTTACTTCTTTATTCCAACCCTCTTTGCTATGGAATACACGCTCTTGAGCGTGCAATTTGTAAATAGAAGCTCAAGTCACAAGCTGTCAGTATAAGCAGTGTATCATCTAATCCCAAATATTTGTTTACAATTTTTTTAAAATTTTGGTTTTAATATTTTGGCTCAAGGAAAACAATGCTTCGTAAGTTGGGTATCTTTGGCAACTATTCCGGGAAACCTACAGGTGACTACTGCATATTGAAAAGATGCATAGCTTGAATGGTGATAAGAGTGCCTGGGCGGGCTAAAAACCCTTTCAGAGTTTAACCTGATTATAGTGGAAGTTAATCGATATCAATAGCGTGACAGTGTTACGGTAGTCTATAAGTCGTATTAGTCTATGATGATGCCGATAATGATGATTATTATTATCAAATGATAATGATAGTGGTGATTATGATGATAGAGTTAGTGATGGTGACGATGTCGATGATAATCTCGATCATGGTAATGATCATGGTAATGATCCTGGTGATGATGTGATGATGATTTGATGAGGATGATAAAAAATTCTTACGCAAGGTTTTAAAAGAGAAGAGATAAATTGCAAATCATTTGCATTGCGTTTTTATTTTAGCTGAAAACAGTTTGTTGCCATCGCTCTGGTGTCTTTGTCATTGCTTTTATTATGCACCGTTCCTATATCCACTTTTTAAGGCGTGATGGTCTACCTATTATTACTAGTTAGACAATTCTTATTAATCAATGAGGCAGGCTACCTGGTAGTCGGGTTATCGGGAGTGAAGTTGTATTTTGTCCTTTGTAGAGATTTTACAGCCCCTGCAATCTGCATTTAACCACATTAACCCTTGACTGGGCAGCTATTTTGAACATGTAAAGTTAAACATTTTCTGTTGCAGATACTCTCTAATATCCGTAATGGATACTTCCGACAGTCGAGACCTGTCGTGTTCACTCAAGGTTTTCTGATAAACAAGGCTATAAAAGTATAATGAATTTTGAAAGGTATAGAATTACTACCAATTTTTATATCAACGTTCCTTATTATACAGTATCAATGTTCCGCGAGGTTGATTTTATTACGGCCCCTAATTTGAAGAAATCTGTGAAAGAGTTACACTTCTCTATTATTCGACATCGTACATAGAAGGGGAGAAGCTACTTATAGCACCAAGTTAAAGGGCTAGCCCATAAATAGTACCCGAGGCTTTAGTATCTCTAGGAAAGTTTTGGAGCCACATTTAAGAAAAAGGTGAGATGACATTTACTACTTATCAGAACGAGTTTCTTTGGATTACAAGGAGTGGCCATTCAAAAGTGGTCATACAAGACAGGGCTCTTGTCTTATTAGCAGACTTGAAAGGAGCATCGCACTGAAGCACTGAAGCATTCTTTGAGTTGGATTATAGACAGAGAGCAATGGAGGCAAGAAAATTTGGAAATTCGAGACGGGTTGCTAATTTTTATTCACAGGGTAGTGCACATTCAAGAGGGTTCAGGGGGGAGGGAGACGCCTGTCAATCAGAGATCCTACGGACGTTGGTAAACTATTGAGAAATTCTGATGGACTATTACCCGATTAGGCTTTTTCTGTTCAAACAGGTCATGGCCTGTGAAAGTGTCCTCGACCTTGCTCTAGCAGGGACCAGGAAGCTCTTGCTGGTAAAGAGAAATACGTAACGTATACAATCTGGTGATAGATGTATTGTCTCCAATCACGACGTCAGTAAATTCAAAACAAGTTTTCTTAGTAGATGCATTTGTAATTGACACAGTGTGAAATGATGTTACTCTTACTATTATGTTGTAGAAATTAGCACAGAAAGCACGTGATGGGAATCTCAAACCCGATGAATACCAAGGAGGCACTTTTACCATTTCAAACCTTGGCATGTTTGGTTTAAGCCATTTTTCTGCGATTATCAATCCTCCACAAACATGTATTATGGCTGTCGGAGGAACAAAGTTAGGTTTGGCAGAAGACGGCAACGTAACTTCTTCAATTACAGTCACTCTATCTTATGATGGACGTGCTTTGAGCGAAGAGACGACTTCGCTATTTCTCGACACTTTTAAAATTTGCATGGAAGACCCAACCAGCTATTTCGTTTCGTGAAATATTTTGTTATTCGCATCGTAACATGCGGTACCTGTTTACGTACGTTGTTGTTGATTGTAATATAAATGATGATACCAATGTTGATAATGACCGCTAATTCTGTTGACAACATTCGTTTCCGTTGCGCTGTACCATTCTCCGTTCTGCCGGTAGCTGCTTTAGATACCGTTGTATGTGGTTACTGTCGCGCCCCGATAGCTGATTTCTTTCGCTACGCATTCTTTTTCACAAGTTAGATTTTACTTTGCGGAAAGTGAAATGAAAGAAAGAAAGCGGTCGGCCAACGTTTCTTGTCTGATCTTTTCCACCAGTAGTTGTTTATTTTCGAGTAATTCAATTTCAATATACATATATGAAATGCTATAGAAATAGACAAATGAGGTAAAAAAGCAATGGACTAGAAAACCACCTAATAGCAGTTGAAAAATTCTCATGCATTCTCAATATGCGTAATAAATATGGATATTGACAAGGACATCCAAGCAGGGCGGGGATGTGACCCTTATTGGTATCATTTAATCCACAGCAAAGTTTTAGGAGAACTTACAATTTCAGCGATATGTATTGAACAGTACAGGAGAAACCACGGTTTAAGATCAGCTGGTATTGACTCAGCTCCCTCACTCCCTCCACAAAGCACTTGCTCTATTACGTAAATTGAACGTCAATCAAAACCAAAAGGTTATAGACTCTCATATTTCCACATCGGACCTAATCAACAGGTTAAAACTAGTCACTGTGCGTCAAGACGGGGCTATTTATGCTTAGTTTTGAGCTATTACAGCTTCGGCCCTGGACTTGGCACATGCTACCACAAAAAAGTAGAGAGAACAGGGAGTTTGGCGTGGTTATATTGACGGTGCCAATAGCTTTTATGATGTATATTTTTCAAGGCTCGTTAACATGCGGCGTTCATTGTTAAGGCTTAATTGAACGTGTAACTTAGCATCGATGTCATTCCAACATATCGGCTGACTTTTAAGGATTTGTCTCTCTAGTTATCTACTGGACAGATCAGGCAACTAGCACACATTAGTCGAGGCTGCATAGTGTGATAGCAACTAGAGGATTAACAATGAACCGAAACAAGATGCCTTGCCCATTCCCTACAAATGAAGGAATCACAGAGAGCTTAATGAACTGCGTTGACTTTCAATTGAATTTCCTTGTTTTAATCATTTTGCCATGTGATAGGTTTTAAGAGCTTAATTCTGTTTGTGTTAAACTATGTTAATGACTAATATTGAAAGGGAGATGGGGATAGAATATGGAACAGGCAGAGAAAGTCATGCTGAGAAGATATTAGGAATAAGGCCAGCTGTCTATGTGACCCAGGTGAAGGAGACCTGATACATTGGCATTTAACTTCAGCTCAAAGTGCTTGATGGTCACAGTTACTTAAAAGAAGCAACTGTTGTATATGGGAAGACGTGAGTGGGGCTAAACAACATTCCCCAAATTTTCTCTTGGTAACTATTGCAAATCCTGAAAATTCTTTTTAATGATATCGCTTGTAACAAGGCCCAAATACAACTAAAAAATGAAGAGCTGCAAGGATAGAGGGAACACGTAGAATACCTAGCTGCCAGATCCCTGTCTCTTAGAAGATAGAACCGATTTATGTTGAAGTCATTATGGAAGCATGAAGAAGGAATGGGATTCTGAAGGGTGGCAACACTGTAGAAGAGAGGCTTGGCGTAAGCTGAAGTCCTACACTAAAGAGCATCGATAGTGGTGTATTAGTGATGATCTACAATTATTCGCAACAGGTAAACAGACACTAACAAGCAGCCTGCAACAAGATACTGATGGTCTGTCCCAACAAATAAATAGAGGAAACACGTCAAACTTGAAATTAAGGTCAAAAGAGAAGACATTGCTGACAATTATAAACGAGACGAATCCTGATACATGTTATAGAAAGTTGGTATAGTGATGACAACTCCCATCCACCGGTTCCCCAGGTTGCGGGTAGGGGAACGGTTTCTAGATATAGGGATTAGCTGCAAATACTCAGTGCCGGACAAAATGGCGGGTTGCCCTTGGACAAGACATAGTAATTGGAAAGCTCCCTACCAGGGATACGGTGAAGACATCGGCAGCAGGATCTTGGATGGCAGTCAACGAGCTGCCTAGAAGACCAGACCTCCGGGTCCTGGTGCATAGGATCTTAGGGACAATAGAGAGGACTTGTCAAACCAAAAGAAGTTGGCTACTGTGCTGATCACACTGCTGGCATCAGGTGGTTTTCACACAGATAATGAGCTAGAACTTCCACGGAAAGTCGGTCGTGGAACTCCAGAAGGGACTTTTCTTTAAACTCGGAACAGAAAGTCTGATGATCCACAGAGAGTACAGGCTACATTGAAAACTCAAAACCAATCAAAATATCTTGCCTGTGAATGCTACAACTCTCCACGGGGAAGTGTGCTCCGAAAAGTTATTGGGCTGTATGTCGGTAACTGTCATGGAGATTATTGGTGTGCAAAAACATAGAAGGAGTTACCGAGGAAGAAATAACAAGAATGGCTACCTTCTAATAACTTCAACAGCGTGGAAAACATTCAACAAGCAGCAACGAGAGGTGTTGGTATACTGCTCATCAAGAAGGCAGAAAGTTTTCTCTTCTAAGTAGAGGCTATATGATCACGTGTCATGATTACAACATTTCAGGGTCTTCTTCTTCTCTTGGTCAGGTGGCGCTTAGATGCGCTACTGTGGTCAACACTAGAGTACGCCACTTATCTCTGTCTGATGCCAGATGTGATGCGGTCGCTAAACCTCCCTCTGTCCATTCCCTGATGTCCTGAGTCCAAGATGTTCCTGGTCGTCCCTGTCTTCTCTTCCCTTCAACCCTCCCTTCGATGATACGTTTTTCCATTCCGTCCCTTCTCATAACATGACCAAAAAATCTCATTTTTCTCACTGCCATGTTTTTCCTCAACATCATCTCTGTCCCGATTTCATCCAGCACCCATTGATTGGTTTTCCTGTCCATCCATGACACTCTC
>JAAAKL020005117.1:8215-19823 GCA_010016065.2 Carybdea cf. marsupialis auct. non (Linnaeus, 1758)
GACGTTAGTGTATGCAGGTAGAGTAAGGGTAGATTTGACGTTAGTTGGGGTAAGGTAGTGTAGGTAGTAATAGTAGTGTAGGTAGTTGTGGTAGTGTAGGTCGGGTTGTAAAGTAGGTAGAGTAGGTAGTCAGAATAGAATAGAGAAGAGTTTAGGTTGGTAGAATAGGGTAGGTAGGTAGAGTAGGGTAGGTTAGACGTTAGTGTATGCAGGTAGAGTAAGGGTAGATTTGACGTTAGTTGGGGTAAGGTAGTGTAGGTAGTAATAGTAGTATAGGTAGTTGTGGTAGTGTAGGTTGGGCTGTAATTTAGGTAGAGTAGGTAGTCAGAATAGAATAGAGAAGGGTTTAGGTTGGTAGAATAGGATACGTTAGAATTTCGTGTTAGGTAGGTCATGGTGCAGTACTTGCCTTCCACCTAACGTATATATAACATTTAACTAAGCGTGTAGGCGTTTTTTTAAGCAAACTTGAGGTGCAACGCACTAGGTTTTGCTTCATTTAATCAAGTTGTCGTTTCTATCTACATCCTTGAGAAGTAAGTGCCCCAAGAGCAAGTATCATGGGAGCTAGCTACTGCATGAGCCAGTATTCCAAGGAATACGGGGATGAGAAGCAGGTGCCTTAAAATCTAATGATCATGAAAAGTAATACCTCAAAAGCGAAAATTGGGGGAAATATGTGCCGCCAAAAGAGTCTGAAATTAGGTGCTGCATCGATCAGTATTCTGAGAATTATGCGCCGCATAAGCAAGGATTATGAGAAATAAGTGCCGTAAGATCGATAATTGTAAAAAATAATTGATGCAAAGGCAGGAAGTTGGAGATTTATGCATCAAGAGCAAGGATTAAGAGCCATATGAACCAAGGAGTCTTTTCTAAGAAATATATGCCCCCGAAACAAACTTAATGCAAAATAAATCTGTTTGGTGTCGGCGGTGTAAAGTCGCGGATGATTGTTAATCAAATAATAAAGGTAATCATGTTGTCTGTATAGAAGGATTTCTTAGTTATAGGTGTAAAACATATAGGAGACAACGTGAAAGGACCTACGCTAATTGGGACAATAGTCACGTTCTGACATCCTAAATTTCAAACAAATTTGGAAATCTAATGATAAGTACCGCTCCCTAAAAGGGGCCATGGTCCAATGGGCACCCCCCCTAAATACGCCACAGGACTAGATCAAAGCAAAAATAAGCGCCAAAATCGAATCCACATCTGATGCTGGTAGACCCAGCCATGTAATCCATGAGCTAAGGATACTTTTCATATACGAATTTAAATTTAATATTTCAAATAAAGTTTCAAATAACTAACAAGGACCAGTAGTTCTAAATGTTTGATTAACTTACATAAATACACTAAAATTTAGAGAAAATGTTCCATGGTAACGTCCGGACTCTTCCAATTTTTTTAGTCATAGATCCACTTTGTAGCTTTCTTGAAGTTCTATTTCATATTTAGAGATACCAATCCAAACCCAAAGCCTTACTGAAAATATTATGTGATTCTCAGTTGTTCGGTACACTTCTTTTTGCCAATGCAAATACAATTCACGGTGAGCAAACCTTAGCTTCCAATCCCGTTGGTGTCGTATTTTCTCTCTGATATTTTTTCAAGATAAACATTTCTATCGAGAACAGAGAATTTGAAATATTTCTACCTGGTGTCGCAGAGAGACTGATAAATTGCACAGAGGTCGATAACCATTAGTGGATGATCTGGAATTATGTGGCGAAAAGAGAAATAATGCATGTTGTCAACGAGGGTCACTTATCTCTATTAGAAGACCGGACGACATCAATGTGTAGGCCACATGCTCGAGTCTTGATAGTGAAATATTTTCTATTGCTCTAGTATCAACTGACATCGAGTAGCCATACACGATTATCAGATGACTACGTGAAATTAATCAATTTTGACATTTGACGCAAGTTTCTGTTGCTTGCAATTTGCACACAAAATTCCGGTTGGCTAGATATTACATAACTTTTATTTGTGGTCATCAATACAGCTATGATCATCATCACTATGGTCATCATTATCGAAGTCATTAGGAGAAGCTATCAGCGTAGGATTGTAGCGACATACCATGCTAAGACGCTTTATTCCAAATTTTCCTAGCACCAGGCTGAACATATCTAGCAAGTATGTGGCATAAAAGGTGATATTTAATCATGAAGTATTCTTTTATATCCATTCACCTTTAAGCGGACACCAGGATCCGGTAAAAGAAAGAGAGGAAGACTAAAAATTACATGTAGGAGAACCATCACCAGAGACGGGGCTCGCATAGAAAGACATATAAGATGTCGCACAAGAAACGATGGCGCAGAAGAGTATTATTGTAACCTGATGTCCATCAATAGATGAAGAAGATTGTATCTACCTTGTTACTATTCACAATTGGCAGCTCTAGTGCCTGAAATAGAGGAAATTGTGCAGCTGTGTTTTCTATCGAGTGGCGTTTCGTACGTATTCTGTAAAGTTGACATAGGAGTACCAACTTCCTTTATTGTTCTGTTTAGACTTCTATTCCTTCGGTACGTGGCTAGGAGCGCATATACTCTTTTGTTGCAACAGAAGGCGATAAAGACGAAAACTCCTTGGAACGCTGTTAAAACAAAGAAAATGTAAGTTAAGGCACTATTTCCTAGAAACGCTCCGATAGCACCAAATATCCAACCAAGAGAAGTGAGAGTGGAAACTTTTAGTGCCATGAATGTGAGCTGGAATCGATGTCGTGACGATATTTTTCTGCTACTTTGACAACCTTCTACTGATTTTCGACTTTTGTATATTTCAACTATTGTAGTAACCAGGCCAACGCAATTTATTGCCATGACAATGACGACAAATAAGACATAGGCAAATAGGTTTGCCCAAAGATCCCCAATAAAGCAAACTCTAATGCCATACCCGATTACATTTTTATTGATAAGATGGATCGCACTGCAAATGGTAACAATAATGGTAGGTATAGTAAACGCCACCTTAATATAGCTCCTGAATAAACGATCATTACCGATTCTGAAATTTTTAAAAGGGAATCCGAACGTGAGAAGTAGGTCGTATGAAATTACTGTCATCCAAAGAAAAGTGGTAAGATAAGCCCAATGCAGTACAATGCCAATGACAGTACATGCTGTCTTCATTTCAGTAATGTGTACTGCAATTAATTGTAATGATTGAGCAATTGTAATAGTTAGCGATAAGCACATAATATTTTTACCCGAACGGGTTTGTAATGATCTTATTAGTGCATAGACTGCAAGCAATAGCAGCAAGCAAAGCACACTAAGTCCGTTTCCAACAATAATGATGATGTAAGTAATGACAGGATTTGTAAGTGAGTCGTTTTTCAGGGCGTACACAGTTACATTCTCAGAGGTCTTCAGCTTGCAAATCCCTAGAACATGATCGTATTCTCCTCCGCTTGTTGCACAATATTTCTGCCTTTTCTGAAGAGTTTTCTCCGCCAATAGCTGTAAAGTATAGGAAAAGACAATAGTTGGTGGTACACCAGGACCTGGTCGATCGGGTATTATATCTAGAGGAAGTGTGAATGGATCCCCACGCCGTGAAGTTTCATTTGCATTTTTATCTACCGTACTCCAATTTGATTTGATTGATAGCATAGTGCTATTTGTAGATGTTGTTGATGACCTATTTGACAATATATTGCCTCTTGAATGTTTATCTTTTAAATTCCTAAAATCGTTCTCCCTTCGGAATCGCTTGGCTTCTGTAGGCACTACTTTTAAGGCCATCTCCTTTGCTGCTTTACAGAGCGCTGAGTTGTTCATCTCCTTTTCCAATGCCATAACGATAGAATTGCTTTCAATTGTCTCGTTTATCTTCCGAAATACTTCCGATTTTATTGGTAGATAGCTCGGCAAACCTTGTTTGCAAGTGATGTTTAAGGAGTAAATGCAAAAAGCAGGAGTAACCAATTTCAAGAAAAGAATCACCGTTGCCTCTTTCAATCGATGCATTCTCCGAGGGTACATGTCTTGGCAAGACTTTCAAAGAGCGATCCAAATCTTAGTTATACGTTTCCTCCAGCTATGGAAATTTATTCGAATCGAAGTCGAAGTCACATGCTTTGGTTAAATGATTATGATTTCTAGAAGCACTATCCTTTCAACTTTAGATGTATTGTAGTAAAGAGCCTAAGTGATCTGTGTAGAAACTGGAATCAATACACAGTAAAATTTACAGTCCTTGTGTTATAGTATTGCCAGATGCAGTTCTTTATTACCTTACATTTTCCAACGGTGGTATATATATCTTAAGATATACAATTCAAAATTAAATAAAACAAAGTCAAAATAGACGTCTTTGATTCCGCAGTCCTCTTTTCTTATAAACTATAAATGAGAATCTTCCTTTGCCTGCAGATGTCGTTTTTAAAATCAACAGTTGTCAAGGAACTGCAAACCCGCCTTGGTACGTAAATAACTGAGTGATATTCAATAGATAGTTACAGATACAGCCTTTCAGTAAATTCCCTGCGTTCAATCAATTGAATAAAATTGTCTTTACTTGGTCATGCTGGATAATGTCCTATGAAAATAAAGCCGACCCATAGATCTCTCTTAATATTTTTAAAAGAAAGAGATAACTTATTGTATGAAATTGCAAGTTTACTAAGATAAAGTGATACAAATTACAATCAATCCAATTCTTTTGTGACGGTATCTTACCATTTACTCCTCGTACTTTCCGGAGAATTTACTGTCAGGATTATACTGTTAAAAATCAACTTTGAGTTGAGCTTTCATTAACAGACTGTCCTCTTGCTACAGTTAGTATAATCATTATTGATGCATTTTCTATAACTCTTATTCAATACGAACTCCCTTTTCGTAGAGCGATTTCAAAAGGACATGAGCTGGTTCAGGCTTAAATAAGACCAGAGATTATGAGCAAAGATTAGTTTCATAATCTCTGATATGAGAGCAGATCCAAATGGATTCGTACCCAAACTGTAAGGATCGGCCTTGCGTTTACACGAGACCTAGTGGATCCGATCCCAATTAAATGTGCTATCCGTGCTTGTTTGAGATCGCTTTGAAAACTGGTCTCGTTTGGCTCCAGTACCACACAGGTCTCGTGTAAACGCTTGGGATCGAATCCAAATGGGCTCTGATCGAAATTGATTTACAAAATGTCCAGTATGGGGTATATTTCAAATGGGCTCTGATCGAAATTGATTTACAAAATGTCCAGTATGGGGTATATTTCAAATGGGCTCCCGTTATTTTGGCGCCAAATTTGATATGCAAAACGTCTCAATCAAAACAAAACTAAATAAAACGTTTCTCTTCTAAAGTTTTACCACTTAGGATTTAAATCAATTAATAAAACTGATCAGACAAAGGGAAGGACAGTGCCCAACTGAACGGATGAGAAGACTACTGTTCTCCATAAAGTAGTATCAGATTACAAATTACACAAGTTGAGCAGGTCTACTCTTCCCTCCAAATTTTGAAAACTATTTCCCACGCATGCGCTTTCAAGCGGATTCAAATGGATCCGATCTCGTTGAAAAACATGTCAATTTTGGATCCGTACCCGTGTAAACGCCTGCAAAAACGAGTACGGATCCATATGGATCCGCTCCCAGATGGATTCAACCTCGTATAAACGAGGTCTAAGTAATCATGTTTGTTCAACAGATGTATTTAAACAACATAAAGGCAACACAAGAGACATATTAAGGCCAAACACAAGTTTTAACGCAAGAGAAAATACCTTCTATAAAAGTGAACACCGAATACGAAGTCAGCAATGAAAGATAATACTTTCGTTAACTGAAAAAATTTAAAAGACCAAAAAGAAACCTTTTGTTTATGTACATTGAGTAAGCATTTCTGCTTCTTACTTTACAGGATTTGCTGAGAAAGGGAACAAAATTACTACTATACAAAGAGCGGCATGGATCTCCTTTATTTCCTTTTTAACATTCTTACTGGTGTACCTTGACCAAAAAGTCGTGAGATCATCAATATCACAATTATGACCGTAGCCTGTGACGCCATCAGTGCAACCTTCGTAACACCTCTTATATCCAGCCCTCCAGGTCTTTAACATTTCGCATAATACGTATGATCCGTTCTCAGCACAATTCCTTTATATCCTAGCCCCGAATTCCCCCCCCCCCCCACACACACACACACACACTAAGCTCGTTCATCCATTTCCTATCTACGAATGACCTGCCCGAACCAAGAATAGTTGTTGCACTTGGCAACGCTTTGAAATAAACGCTGTAAATAATTGGAGGTATCTTGGTTATTGTCATTGTTGTACTCTCTCGGGCAAGTACATGAAAAACCATCACTAAGATCGACCGGGGTTAGATTGCCTTGGATGTCGAAAATATCTCACACTGAATTTACTGTTTGTCGCCGTAACCGGAAGTTAACCTGCAGTCTCTTGATGTAGATTTAGACTTCAAGGTCGTCTCAACATGAACAATATGCTGATTTCAACATTTATGTTATTCAGAAGCATTGTCTTAGCATCAGCTCCACTTTTCTTTCTCAGAAAACATTAGTAAATTAGTAACTGAAGAGTTACAGCGGATTTTAACCCATACGTTACAGCGACGGCAGAGTAAAGACTAGGGTGCAATTATTGAGATTTGCAAACAACAAAGATAGAACAACAAGGAACTCATGGAAAATCGGAAAATCATCTTACCCCTGCGTTTTTTTAAGAGAATACAGACAAGAAGAGAGATAACACTTTGATGAACATGAATTTGAGGATACATATAATTCAGTGTTAAGAGATATCACCCACACATTGTATATTCTAGGAGGGGGGGGGGGGGGCATTGCTCCTCTTGCCCATACACAGGAACCACCACTGAGAACGACCTATAGAAAAATGATTATGTGCAGAGTAAACATATTTACTTCCATTCTATTTACTATGGTTCGTACGTAACTAGAGCATCGTCCAAACACCAAATGGTCAACATGATCACCAGATGATCAAACTGAGATGAGTATCTATTTAGTTAGTGAGTCTTCTCTTAACTAAGACTAGACATAAATGTTGGATTAGTAATTAAGGGCCCCTATTTGATTAAGACACTGTAGATGCCCCGTTGGGGCCACCGTTGCCGGTGGGATTAAATTGACGGGTTTTTCTGTACCAAATGAAACACTTATTCAAACTCACTTTGGGAAACGACGCTTTACTCAAGAAATGAAGCTACATGTATGTTGCCTATATTTTCACGTTACCATGCAACGTCAATCGTTTAATGTTACAGCGTCATCTTCTACACCTACTCATCACCTAGGGTCTACTTTGCTGGCACAATAATTCCTACTACTGGTACTACTGGTACTATGACTAATATATTTATACTATAACAAGCGACCCCTGGTCTGTATAATGTTCCCTTCGGTTTTGTATTCTCCTCTCTACTAGAGCTCAACTTAGTCTCATATAGCAAGAGACACGGGGATACTTTATCAAGTTCAAACCTTTTCACAATGCTATTCTCCCATTGGTTTTTCCTTTATATTCTGTCACAGTTTTCTCAAACCTACCCTTACTGTAATTCCTATTTAAATTACTTATTGGTCTCTTTTGCTTTTGCCGTATCTGAAAGCGATATAAGACTCGCATGGACAGCCTTGCCTTGGGCCAATAAAAATCGTAAGTGGAATTCAACTATCCACTTTAATAGTGGTGGGATATGCTCATGTTTCCTTTTTCGTCTAGCAGTGGCTTTTTATAACATGCCGTTACAACCACCTAGTATCTCGTCATTCCGCCGCCTAGGCCACCACCCTTTGCCCCTTGTGTTTGTTTATGTAGGTATCTGCAGCAATCCTTCCTGTCTCATGCACGTGGCCAAGAGAACTCATTTTGCTATTCTTCGTTGTCACAAAAATAGTCTTTCATGTATTGAGCCTCGGAGGACAAAGCCTTTCTCATGTAGCCAATTAAAGCGTAATGGTTTTCCATAGACTTTCAGATTTTACGGCTCCTATAACCTCTCCTTCTGCCCTTGGCAAAATGTGCGTAAAGAAACTACCACGACTTGAATACCTACCATGTTGAATGCTTACTGTACTTAAAAAATAAACAGTTTTACTATCTCCACTTCGAGGAAGAAGATCCACCAGATAAATCGTGTGAAAGGTTTGAGATTTTTCATGAATAGGTACTACTCCTAATAGCTATCGTCCTCAGTCAAAAGATTTGGAGATCTGGGAGGCAGTACTTTGATAAATGAATCACAGAAGACATGAACCAAAACGTTTTTCTAACGAGACTGGTGTAGAACAAGGCAACACCCCAACATCTTATCTATTTATCATGTTTTGGGTTGTGCTCTTGCTGAAGCCAAACAGATAGTTGAAATCTTATGCTCCCTAACAGATGTAGACGGTACTCGGCAACTCCGGTATCAAACACAGAAAAACCTCACCGATGGTAATACACTTTGATATGACTTCATCCATGACACTTGACAACTTCTGTGTAAGATGGAAGACGCCACTTCTAGGATGAGACTTAAATACAGGGATACAATGTGTCAAGTACTTCCACGCCACCTTTTTGAAATGTACCAGCTAGTCTTAAATTACATTATGAAATTGCTCTCTACATATAGAGAGCACAGGGGGGGGGGGGGTAAAAAAACTTTCTTCTGTGTAGATATGATGG
The DNA here is from genome assembly GCA_010016065.2 of Carybdea cf. marsupialis auct. non (Linnaeus, 1758). Classification (NCBI taxonomy): domain Eukaryota; kingdom Metazoa; phylum Cnidaria; class Cubozoa; order Carybdeida; family Carybdeidae; genus Carybdea; species Carybdea cf. marsupialis auct. non (Linnaeus, 1758). Next base: position 16,913 of record JAAAKL020005117.1, read on the forward strand.
AAATTTCTGTCAGCGAAAAGGAACAAATAAAACTTTCGTCTTATCTCATACGTGAGCGTAAATCTATAATGACCATAATAAGATCTTTTCATAACACTGACATTCAAGACGGGAGCATTGTATCTTTTAACCTTTTAAGTTGTCGAAATATTTTCCGTTATTTTTCAACATTTAAGTTTCTTAACAGCACAAATTGGTTTGCTTACGTTCATGACTTTAATAATTTCACAAACTATTCCACCAGTCAATAATATTTACAATTACTCCGATACCTTTATCTGTGAACATTGCTTTTCTCGTGCTCCCAAGAGTGTTACCGCCTTAATTCTCTACTCTGCTCGATTCTTTGTACACGAAGAGTAAGAAGGGTTCTCTTTCTTAAGGTGTGGATTCCTTTGCATCAATGTTGATAACACTCTGGTTCCTAGGTTGGAATCTCTTTTGTTTGAGCTGATATCAAGTTTGATTTGGTGGACGATTTACAGTAACTTAAGTTATTGGCGTAGCAAGGAACATTAAAATATTGCAGGAATAGGTCTGTTCAGCCATCAAGGACCGTGACGTATAATATTGGAATTGTGTTGATTAATGATGCTTTTGAAGATTGGCATGGAAGAATAATTCAACTTAACAGTATTCCAATTAAAATCTGACAGAGAGGTGACGTTTTCGGGAAATGTTCATCGACTAACTTAATAAATGTCTTAGCGACTTAGTAAGTGGTGGGTAAAACAAGATGGTCTTGTGCTCCATACTCCATTGGCTACATGGACGCGACACAAGGATGACTTCAAAGAATAATGTGTAATCATATCCACTTCCTAGCAGTTCAGCTTTGTAAATTGGTGAGTTGTTTTTAAACGATTCCTGATATGAGCTAAGGTTAGAGATACGTTTGTTTATAGAGAATGGTAATTGTTTTATGACCGATAGAGGGTGGTTGGGGTCTTAATGGATATACAAGGGACCGATAGAGGGTGGTTGGGGTCGTAATGGATATACAAGGGACCGATAGAGGGTGGTTGGGGTCGTAATGGATATACAAGGGTTCATTACGTTAAAAATTATATATTCACACAGAAAACCTGGGCTTTTACTCGAGGCAACTTTTCTGAACTGGTGCTCCTTAAGAAATGAGATTTCGTGACTGTCTAAGGTCTATAATTTGCCCCCATGCCGTAAGAATTGACAAAATGCGCAACAGTCTGAAAGAAGACTATTTTTCTCAACATTAATATCAACAGAAAAGTAGGAGATTTTCAAGAAGAATTTGTGAAAAAAGCCGCAGGATGCTGACCCTACACTAAAGATATGTTTACGCCATGCACGGAAACCATATCACCTGTCGGAAAATATTGTTATTTTTATGTTTATACGTATATTGTTGTAGTACGTGTATTGTTGTCGTACGTGTCTTGAAACATCGAATTCATGTTGACTCACAGTCCACATAATCTCTGTGTAAACAGGCACTTTAGAGTTATTGATTGAACAGTTGCGTGTTGTTCGGTTATTGAGTGTGTAGTTTTCGATGAGTAACGCCCGAGAATCCTCGTTATCGGACACCAGGAAACTCGCAAGGGCATTTTGACGTTATAAGCGTTCTAATCACATATCTATTTGTATTTGTCATAGTTTAGAATTTCCTGTAGTCTATTTCGAGTATTTTTCTTTTAAATATGAATGAATATATGTGATGTAGCTCACGTAGGATACAAGTATTTTGATCATAAGTTTTCTTTTAAAAGGTTGAGTTTTTAGTTGAGTATAAGAGATTGCGGATTGTAAAAAGCGTATGATATATAGATTGTCAAGATGATAGCGGTCAAAGATTGTTACTTACCATGAATTTACTTTAATGCGTTATATGTAAATACGGAATATATTTATACAATCCTCTTAAGATCGAGAGTGTTACTAGATTCAAATAACTATCCTTCGAATTAGCGTGTAGCGGAATCATAGGGAAGTTCTGCAACATCACCGCCTTGTCTTCATTTTAACAATGTTTCAAAGGAGAACTGGAATAGCGCTTAGAACTCTTAAAAATAAAGACTGTATTGCTATTAAGGAAGCTGACTGGGAGTTAGTGGTTGTGTTTCGGTATAACCAGATTACATCGAGGAAGGAGATAGACAGCTAAGGACAGAGGAGGCTTACGGTAGATTATTCAGGCAGGCGACGGATTTAGTTAGGAAGCAGGTAGTTAGCCAGACTAATAGAGTTACTTAACGATCATATAGATAAGGATACGAGGAAATGTTTTAGAAATAGAGAACTCGCGATCAAGTAAATGTAATTAATTATTTATCCATTTTTCAAATTCTTGTATGCATACTTCCCGTTAAATTTGCCGACTGAAACTCTGATGATAATCAGCATGAAAACAAACTTGTCAGTTGCTTACTACGAAGGTGTTGTTTCTCGCTATTTTCAAGTTTTGTAGTACCAATGATCTTTTTAAGTGATTACATAAGTTCCATAAAGGCCTTAGTTACATAGTGGGAAGGCCTTTGATTTTCAATTAAGAGAAAGTATCTGAATTTTCTATTTTCGACAAAATAAGGTTTGATCTCATGAGTCTCTCCTATAGAACACAAATTACTTTTTGTGACATTTGCAGGAATTTGAGGATCTACCTGACGGAATGAATTTATGCACAGATGATATGATAGGGTTGTATGCTATCATAACGGTTCCTTCATTTTTACTCATAAAGAAGGTTGTTTAACCGAAAGCTCTGTATCTAGCGTCTAGGCATTTTTTAGTTTATATATATATCTATATGTATAAACTAAAAAATACACTTCAATTCATGAGTTTCAATATTATCTTCATCAGTTAACATCAGTTATATATATTTATGTATGTACTACTACCATTTTAGGTGTTGACCAAGTCTAGAGAGTGC
>JAAAKL020005118.1:0-19821 GCA_010016065.2 Carybdea cf. marsupialis auct. non (Linnaeus, 1758)
TTGTAAAGCGTACGTACGTTTTAGGATTAACACCCCCTCCCCCATGTGCGCTTTCGTACGCTTTTGGGATACCCCCTCCCCCCTCAGAGCGTACGTACTTTTTGAATGACCCCCTATATGGAAGCAGTGAAATTGCAGAAGTCAGCTACGGTTTACAGAGTGATTATCATATGGTAAATGTTCCACAAGGTTTTGTAATCTGCAGCATACGTTGACTCTTGGAAAAGGTTTCGTATCAAAAGCTGTACCAATTTCTCTGAAGTGTATGTATGCGCGCGGGGGGAGGGGGGAGGAGACAGATTTTAAAAGGATTTAAGGGTGTTCTACGGTCACGTCCTTAGGTAATTGAGATTTTATTGTAAAGATCCAACTCCATGATATTGGAATAATTATATGATTCATTTCATTGGGTTCGACAACGCAGAATACAGTAAATCATTTTGTTGGCTTACCACTTCTGTGTAAATATAAGTAAGCTCGAGTTTCTTGCGTATTATGTGGCCGATAGATATTACACAGGAATGAAAACATTTAACATTGGAGTTTACATAACAGTAGGGGCCTAAATAGGAACACAGCTGTGTAAACTTTGTTGTTCTCAGGGTTGGTAGATGGCCACACATCCTTGAAGCCAGCAACAGAAGAACAAATCTAAATAAACCTGTACTATTTCAAACAGCCCCAAAACCCCAAACAAGTCAAATTCTAAAGATATTAATGCAAAATGCCAAAAAATGGCGAACAAACTAATTTTTGAATGATCGTTTTAATGTACTCATCATTGTCGGAACTGATTTCCTTCCACGTGTTTCTGGATTATTCAAGTCTAACATATGCCACGAGCCAGTAAATTTCCTATCGTTTGATAATATTTTGAATTTAAATGGTTTTAGATTAGAATAAAACACTAATACAAGGAAATTGACCGTTAAAAACAGACTTCTCTTGTCACTCCATGTGCAGAATCATCCTCCATAGCGTTGTCTCTCTGCTCTGACAAAGACTGGCAAATGGACGCTGATAAGGAGGACTTCGTAATGCCGGATTCTGTGATGTAAAGTTCATTCCTTTGAGGAGATGTAATGAGTTTGGCAGGCGCGTAACAGCACATGCTATTTTTGTGTATAAACTTTCCTCCAAATTAGACGTTTTCCAATAGAAACATATTTTCGACAAATATTTCAAAGATATCTATTGCCATGTCACCTCTTAATTTGCATTTTTAAGAGAAAGTGAATACAAGAGTCTCGCTCCCTTACGTATGATTGTCTCAATGCCGTACTTTACTATACGTGTCGCCTAAATATCCAGCACTCACCATATATATTGCTATATTCCTTGTGTACCCTTCATGCAAATATGCCTTTCTTTACAAATTGCAACGTTTTGATCGAAGACCTTTCTTACAAAATTGAGTTCAGTTCGAGAGTTTGCTCCAAGGCAGGCTCGAATTTAATAACTTTTAATCATCTTTGTTTTCCGATATTTTAAGGATCGTATGGGTAAAGTATAGGCAATGTCTAGCACCTTTGAAAATTGACCAAACTGTAAAGAATTTATGTAGATTTCGTTCTTGCTAGAGGGATCTTAGGGTTACTTCTTGCAAGTCCCGCTTTTCCAACATTTTCCCTTTATTTCCTTTAAATGGCGATTGAACACTTTTTGAAATGTAGAGTAGTATTTGAAATCAGTTTATGAGTTGTTCCTTTTGCAATCTCCATGGACACTCCAAGTTTGTACTTTATGTTATTCAAACTTTTATCATAGATCTAAATAAATCTGAATAAATTTGAATAAATCTGAATAATTTATACAGATGTATGCTTTCATGGTCTTTGTAAAATGGAGAGAGTTTCATCTCTTATAAAATTCCATCACTGATTTGGGATTATTGAGAGATATAAAAACACTTACCCAAGGAACGTTTTGCCTTTTTTGAAGATCGGTGCTGGCAACTGTATGGTCTAGCATTACAATATTTGCTTGTGGAAGTGTTAAATTTTATGTAATGTCTGTGTTCCGTCTAGTTCCACTCGCAAGAACACACAACAGTTTGACAATGTTTTAATCTTTGTGGTCGACTCTTTGACGTTCTTGGCTCCAGAATGAAACTTGCTGACAACAATTTACATCATAATATGAAAGCCGATTTGTACTATATTTTGCCAAGGCCAAAGGGGTCACACAAATGCCCAACCGACATAGTATATGCTACAATGCTACCATAGCTTGAGCCTGTTCCGAGAGGGAACTGGTTTCAAAAGGGGTGATTTTCGATCCTTGGGAATGCCTGTTTTGCAACAAGCGTTGGACCTGGTACTATATTGTGTATTTTTAGGTGATGTGTCACGAGGGAAATTCCACGTTGGCATAACGCAAGTCGTTCATTAGGTCAACGTAGCATTGCAAAATAGTTTTGTGAAACAAAATTATCCCAGCTTTGTTGTCGTTGTGCTTATAAATGGACACTTGCACGATCACAGGCTAATATTTAGCCATGTCTAATGTCGGCGAACCGTAAGGTAGTGTTTTCTTCTTCACACGTCTTCAAAATAGGATAATCCTTGATATGTATAGAAAAGAGACGAAGTTCTATTTAGAGTTCTACTTCTAGTACACGCATTCGAATGGCAGACAGTAGCGGCTCGTTCCGCGGGGTGTGTGGTGTGGCAGGGGTATTGCCCTACCAAGGTTTTTCAAAAATGCTGTGGACAATAAAAATAGACTGAATAGACTGTTGTTTGCGTTTAGAAAATGCTTATCCAGACCTTGTTGATACTCTTTCCAAATAAATTGTTATCATCGTACAGTCTGACAAGTTTGCGATTGATAATTTATTTGTCAAACCCCGATTTGGATGAGAAGGGGCAAAGTGGCATTTAGCCCCACTATGGCTATTGTTTCCTTGCGGATGACGAGTAAATTGTAAGCATTTTATTGGCTAAGTCTCGTCAAAAAGCATCTAGTCATATTCTCCCACGCGTAACCATGGAAATGGCTCTCCTTCTTAAGTAGTTAAGCTCACACTGCGACTTTAGTCATGGAAATTTGACAACGTAGCTGAGAAGGACACATCGATTCATGGATAAACACGGTTGAAGTTAAGTAGAAACATTTACAACTCTAGAGGAATAATGTTTATGAAGTTGTGCGCACTATTTGACCTCGATTGGATGGCAGGTACCTAGTAGTACAGGTATAAATTATCATATTCTTTTTCTTTGTAGATGTATTTTCAACTTAAAGTACTTGCGTTGTTTCACTGCGTCATATGCATGGGTCACTTTCTATTTAAAACATTTGTTGTACATAACTTGTTTAACTTAAATTGCATGGGTCATATGAGTATTTTCATTAAGTTGTGCCGTCCTTTTGTTACACTAACCAAGATATACAGCTGCGACAGTTTGTCCCAAAATTATCATCCATTTTTGACACTGTTCCTGTACTGAATTTGCGGCCCTTTCATACTCGTAGTTACGGAGATAAACTCTAGATAATACAATAAAGGAGGAGTACCCCCGATTTAAGCCACATCTTTCCTGGTAACGTGAAATACCACCCATTCCTTCATAGATACGACACTAAATGACATTTCGCAATTCATGATTTATTTTCTAAAATGTAGACTGTCGTATTTCTTTGTATGCTAATCAATTACGTATTAAATATCCTTCGAGGTATTATAGTGTTATGCAAATCAAAATTCTGGTAGAAATATTTAACACTATTCTTGAACAGAAAAGAAGTCACTCATTAGAATGCTATATGACCACGCAAAGTGAAGGCCTCTAGAGGGTGGCTGCTTGTTATTGGTTAGAAGATAAATGATAATGTGGCAAAAAAATCGTTGTTACGGAGAAATAGGAATGAAAGCAATTAAAAGGGCGTGTTTTAATGGAAAATTTTATGGCAATGCCCCAAAACGCCATCTCTTAATACTCTGCCCCACCATCCTTCAAGGCTACCAGCCGCCACTGATGGCAGATGTGCTTGCATGACAAGAGCAGTCCGTAAGTTTATTATGGGCTTGGACTACTGTTATACGGTTATTGGCCAGAATCATAACATTGCTGGTGCATCATATAACTTAGCCCTGCTTTTTATGATTTGCATGGGCTTAGGTACCCAAGGAGCCCTCCAATAATTTTGACTTTATTTTTTTTCTTAGTTTTCCCTGTTCAGGTTTTCATTCAAAATTTGTACTAAACCTTTTTTGGTCTTATTCCCTTCCTCTATCTTTTTTCTGGGGGTCATGCCATAAACTTATGAATGACTCTTGTAGGCGTTCAAGACATGAAAGAAATAAAACGTGCAGCCTGTTTTTCTGTAATAGTGTAGTAGTCACACCTTACTTAAGTATCCAGGCATATCGTTTGAGTATTGTATCCTCACAGTTTTAGTCACAATTAATAACAGAAAATGTTAATGATACATGCCTAGGATTTGCTTTACGTTTACAGTCAGATATCAAAACAGATATTACAATCGTGATTACTGTCGAAAAGTGATTAAGTGGGGGTAGAGGGGAGAGGCCTGGGATAATCGCTTGGGCTCTCTACTGTATCCAACAAAGATCAGATTTTTTTTTTCACTGCAGGTAAATTGATATTTCAAAGTACCATTTGATTATACTAAATCGCGGTGAGATGTTCCACTTATTCATGGGGCAGTTTCAGTTCTCTTATAACAAAAACCAATTGACCTTAATCCTTTTCTTAGCGGATGCTGAAGCGATTGCCGAGCTTCAAGATTGTATCACGTACCTCAGTCTCAATAGCGGCTATCCACAAATCACCAAATTCAGAAAAATTATTGCTAAAATTTAGATACTTCTTGTAGGTTGATATGGCGTTTAAAAAGTAAAAGTTACCCGTACTGCACTTAGGAACCGTCAATTAGGAGACTGCAGACCTAGCGACTGGGGTAACGTGTTTGGGGAATACCCTTTGACACCACTTCATCTAGCTGGCAGTGACTTTGACAGTACAATTGATGGATGTCGGAGTGGACAACCGATGTCGGAGTGGATAACCGATGTCGGAGTGGACAACCGATGTCGGAGTGGAAAACCTGAAGGTGGCGGATACATGGAAACACCGCTTTAACAGTCTTTCTATGTAGGAATGCTGAACGCTAAGAATCTTATTGTTACACCTAAAACATGGGCACTACATCAAAGCTCTTAAACGGGTTTTGGCACGGGATGCCAGTAGATGTATTTGACACATTCTATCTTTCTTCTTATTCCATCAAATAAGCGATTTACCCACGATCAACTGTGGTCTTTGGAGATTGCTGTCTTTACTGGAGCATAATCTCAGGTTTTAATCATTGTACACTCATCTTACTACGCTAATTAGTTTCGGAAAATATTCCAAAACCCGTTCTTTTCTAACCCCAGCTTGTTTTGTATTTCGACTATCCAAATATTTTGCCTCAGTTCCTTATATTTGTCAGGATGTTGTATTACATCGCTCAGCAGACTTTAATGGTGTATGTCCTTTATTAAGGGGTTTTTATAAATGCTATTCTCGCATATTAAATCGGATGTGAAATTCTACCTGAAACTAGCAGCATATATTGCCTTGCAGTCACTCTGTTGATATAAATGCTTTTGTGGGTTGCCGGCAGAATTTTGTTTTCTATGAAATACTGTCAACCAATAACCCACATGTCTGTAAACATTCAATATTGGAGACACGCGAATATCTTTGATGGAATATATCATGTCGTTATCAGCATTTCGGATAGTTGTTTTCCGCAGTTGCTGCTTGACTGTAGTATCACCATAGAATCCAATCAGTGTTGCATTCATGCCCATCTCTGGTAATTATGAAAAATTCTATATTTTATAGCATTGAAAATTGACATTGGGTGCAGAATACAATATTTGGCAGAATATTGTTCCTTATCTTCGTGGTTACAATCCCAAATCGTGAGTCTTAAGACTAAAAGTTACAAGCTGTTTTATGGCATCAACAATTACATGGTGATAAAGTCTACCAATGTTAAGAATCCCACAGTAAATGCTAAAGTCTAAGTGGATTTCCCCACGCTTTCCCTACTTATACTCTTTCCTAAAAATATTGTAAATTTCTATATAGAATGTAATTTAGTTTGATCAAGAGTTTGTCATTTTTATAATTTTTTTTAAGGGATGAAGCGTGAAGGAATATCAATTTGTATCATGCTTTCCTTGCGCAATTTCATATCTAGATTACTTTTGGGTTGATAGAATGTTTTATGTATCCGAAAAATAAAAAACATTGCTGCTAGATACAACTTTCCTCTTTAATAATTGGTTTGCACTACAAAACGTGCGTTCTATATATTAGATGCATTAATGCTAACCTCCTTGCCAGGCACTGGTGACAGGAATCGGTTGAAGGAAGGGCGCAAATTGTCTACGAAAAAATTTACTGGGCAAGCGATGACTGCAACAAGCTGTTGGTAAAATTGCGTGAAAATAACATGTTTCACAAAGTAGCATGTAGACGTTTCACTGTAGTAGGTAAACCTACTGAGCTATCTTAATTGAGACAATCGTATTCTTTAACATAAACGTCAGTATTAATCAGAAATCAAATATCAACACTCCTCTCTTTAACAATTGTCCCGCTAGTAGCTAATTCGCAAAACACAAACAGTTTTTAATAAGCTCGAACAATCGTCATATTTTTGTTAAAACTATTTGGTTTTGTTTATAACTCCAGTCTCTACGTATAGAGATAAACAATCATACAAATAAGAAGATTCAATACATCATATAGATGAAAGTAGGTCCATGCTTCCGTTGCACACTTGAGGTAAACCACCACAGTCAATCTTGCGGATTTGGTACTCGCACGTTAAGCAAGCTGTAACTAATGACGTTAAATCTTTTTTGGACAGTTTAATCCTGACATTGGCATATATTGTAAGATTATAAAGCTTTTTATTGCCAGGAGTATCTCGTAAATCACATCGCTTTTGTGTGACATAATCATCCCCAAGAAATACGGCTTATTTTAAGAGATACTGGAACGGAACAAGAGGAATTCTTTCCCAAAAATATTACTCTGAGAAAAGAGCAGGTTTTATGCTCAACCGAAGGTCGCTTTCGTTAATAACTAAAGCATTTTGTTCTATAGCGCACGTTTTTACAGCTCTATTCCCGATAACGTTTGATGGGTTTAAGAGCTAGCCTACACGAACAGCTGGGCTAGGTATTAAGTGAAGTGTGGTGAAATTATCCGAAAATACCTAAAGCTATTTTGAAACCAGTTCATCATGAGAATTTGATAACAAGGTTGGACAAACGAAGCGCACGTATAACGTATGCGACTAGCTTCTATAGTTTACGTCTCCTCACTTACTCTTTGATGGATTTGGTAGAACCGATAATTCTGGTAAAGAGGAGAAGTAAAAGCCTCCCACCGCTGGGATCGAAGCCCGCTCAGTGGTTTTCAAAGAGAATTTTAAGACCAAACGACCGCAAGCTCTCCATCGATTTTCTATTACCGCAAACATAATCTGAGTGCCGGCATTTTCATAATTGAGTTCATAATTCCAAAGAACAGGCATGTGTAAATAAAACAGTAAGTCGAGGTTGAAAATAAAACCTCTTCAAATTGTGAGTTCAAGTTTTGTTTATATTCGTCTCTAAAACCAACACGAGTAGCCAATTATTTCTGAAATATATCAGCGAGAAGACAACCAGTTTGATCGCTTTTTGTGTATACGGCAATCCTGGTAGAATATGAGTTTGGCCATGTGTTACTTAACTACTCTTCTGCATACTTGCGAACGATTGCGTCTGGAAATCTTGCTGATTGCTTACTTCAAAGGGATCGTCTCCCGATATCTATTCTTCTTTGTTACATTACATCGATCCTATATATCGATATAGAAAACAGTTTGTTAAATGCTACAATTATCATACGATTTATATATCCTGAGTAGTGATTGCACTAAAAAACCACAAATCCCGTAAGAGAGAAATTCATTTACAAATCACTGCCAAGGAAATCCGATGGGAAATTTTTGCATATATGTTTACAATGATTTCCCTTTTATAACGGGAGAAAAAAAAGGAATCAAAGATAAAGGTTTAATCTACCTGTCGGATCACATTCAATTCTGGCAATTTTTTGAAGCTTTGCAAATTGTTACTCCCGTTGTTCCGTTAAACCAATCAGTAATCTTTCCTCTTGGTCATACGGTTTTCGCTCTTTCGAAGTAGTGATTGCAAATGATCACGTCAGCAGGGTATGTAACTTTCAGTTATGATCAGTAAGAAAGCGCAATTAAGGTAAAAGCCCCTTAAGGCCATTTTGTATGTTTTGGTGGGCGCCAGGGGAGATAGATCGATTTAATAGAGAAATGCATAAGAACAACTTAATTCCGATTGAAAATTAGAAACAATATGTATTTAACATGTACTCAGAATTATATTTTTAGTTCCATAAATAGCGAAGGGAGATGACACCACTATATTCGAAAGAAAATGATGATGACAATAATTCCATCTGGTGCTTGATTCTATTCTAGCAACAACTAGCATGTTTTGTTAAAGAGGCTCATTAAGTGTGAAATCAGTATGTAGAATCTCGCAGAGTGTTACTCACACACAGAGAAACTAAGATGTCAACGCTTTCCAGTCGCTATAGCCTACATTTCCTGTTACGTCACTGATCTTCTAACGATCGCGTATTTGTGATGGTTTTTTCTCGTTCATTGTTTTGTAAATTTTCCTTCTTGTGTCCAATTTATTATCTTGCGAAATTATCTTCCTTGATATAAGGCCTTGTAAAATTGTAGGAGTTTGAGATTAGACTTCGGTCGATACAAGATCAGAGAAAATTATTTTACCGTGTCTTTCATGAGAGTTGACGCAATATAGGACTTGGTGGACTTCATTTCAGCTATTTATCTGCTGCTCTTTTGCCCACATTTTTATGAAATTCGTATCTGTATGCATGGATATTTTTGCTATCACGAAAAGAAACCCCAAATACAATAAAGAAACCCTCCAACAATGCAAAACAGTATTGATAACAATTATCATCTAAATTAAAACTCATCGAGAAGAAAAGGTGTAACAATATCATGTTAACTAAGAAAGGTGCGAACTATGCTTTTACCCCCTGCCACCATAGCTCAGTTCGTAGAGCAGCACGCCATGATTAAATTGCTCCCGGTTTCGAATCCCAGTGGTGACAATTTCACCTTTTCTGGTATCTCTTAAAACCAAATCTATATTAAATAAAAGCAAGTACAAGCATATGGCTTTGATGACGTGGCTACTTGTCACCTAACTTTGTGGAAGTCGAAGGTGATAGTCTGATGTGCATAATATATGTAAGTTATGTTCCTTAACTAATTCCGACAGGCATACGTTTGGAAATGTGTAGGACGTGTTGGTATGGTTACGGTATTGCAAGGAGTTCATTTTTTCATTGTTGTGCTATTCTCCCACTAATTTTTTCTAATTTTTCCAAATGAGGTAGTGACGCCATATATTTCTCCGACTGTGCCCTCCCACTCCCTAGAGGCCCGCAATCCCCAGTTTGAGAACCACTGGTTTAGAGAATACAAATGTACTGAAGATATGTGTATAGATTCATTGTGGCGATTTGCTTTGTTTGGATTTTTACTTGATAACGTACGGATGGAGGGTAAAAGGAGTTCGGAAAACGGTGTACTTCTTAACATTACGTCATTTCGTCTGAAGCCTTTCACCAATGAATAGAACGAAACTTCGAAGAATCAAAGCCTAAGTAATTTAAAAACGCAATAGAACTCGATGCGTTACTCTCCGAGTCAAGGTTTCGTTTGCCTCTATTAAAACAGAGTGACTGAAAATGGATCAAAGGGAATGAGGTGAGAATCACTTAGGGTAACCAGACCTTTTCCAAAGGCTAAGATGCTAACCCTCTGAATTCTTTTAGCTCTTCTTGAGATTCATCTTTGTATTACTCTGACCTGGAATCCTGGAAGCTCATTGCTATACTAAGTAATGTGATATAGGATTTTCAAAGAATTGGGTGAGAACTTACTAGTATCGTATATATTGGAATTATGAAAGTGATCACTTTAATCGCACCTCAGGCCATCGATCTTCATATAGCATTAAGGAGGCAAAGATATGCAGCTTACGGAAATGATGCTCCAAAAATGTTTTATCGGTTCTGTACGATATAAAGGTTGGCATAACCCATACAATGAACGCAATAATCGACGTAAAGGATTGAAGGGTTTTGAAGATTGAATTATTTTGCGAATGCCTGCTTTAATTCTTATTGACGTAGGAAGAGGAACTGGGAATTCAATTTCATTTGTATTTTGTAGATCGATATTAAGGCTTTTAGGGTCATAGAAATAGTGAGGTTATATTTAAATAGTGCTCGAGTTTGACTGCCCATGACTGAGACGTTGGTAGCACGAAACTAGCATACCTAGAGGATTTATGTGTTCCGTTTTTGGCCAAGTTCTTGTATCGTGTAGATCATGAATAAGATCTTGATAAGATGTTGATAATGTTTTTTATGACTTCCAAGTCAAAGTTATCTTGTTCAACTGTAAAATATAACATGAAAAAAACCGTACTTTAAATAGTCTAAAAGTTACACTCAAAAAGCATGTGAAGTGCAATAAATACCCTTATCATTGTAAATTGTTCTGTCTGGGAAGAAGGATACAAACAGTTTGGGGGGTTAAGGGCTTACTGAAACCTCAAGGAGGAGGTCTGGTAACAAAGTCAAATTCAGTTTTGACAGAATTAAAGTCGTAGTGTTATGTACAGCCTTAAATTATAATCTCAAGCAACAAATTCTTGTGTACACTTCGGATATAAGAAAGCCTTCTTTGCCATTACGCATCTCCTGCTTGGAGGGTTCAATACCAAACTTTCCCTTTTTTATAGTACCTAGTAATATATCACTTTTTGAGAATAATAAATATTCCAATTTTTAATCGCTAAAATTGTATAGTCTACCTCCAGCAGAGGTTGCACTACATGCAGAATATAGTCTTAAATTAGCTGATTGTGATGAAAGAATCAACAGTATTCAATAGCAGTTTATTGATAACCTATACGATAGACCATTTACTGCAAGGTGGTAGGGAAACACGTCTTGCGAGTGCGTTGTTACAATACTAACCAATTATCGGTGTTCGTCATATGTTTTGTACAAGTCTTCATAGTGTTTTGTGTTGTGTTTACGTTCTTAAACTGTTATGATATTTTTCTCTTCGTAGCTTATTTTTATTGAAGGCAATAAACGGTATGGCACCAGAAAAATAATGCTTATACCTCTGCTCACCCACTGTATATTTCACTTTATAGGAAAGTCTAGCCTTCGGCTCTAAAAACACTGGGGTACAGCACTATTATGATTTAGAGGGAACAACTTTTTTGCGTCCAACTTTTAAATCTGAAGTATTCAATGTGATATTTTGAAGTTAGATTTTTCTTTAACAAAATACGGGAATACCGGTATGGCGCACATATAAGGCACATTTTTGGCCCCAGTAGTGGCGTTCACTCTGAACAAATTTCGATTTTCCAGAAATATGGGGCAACAGTGGTCCCCTGTGTTCTCCCGTCCTGTCCTATTACAAATAACGTAATTTTCCTTCGAATTAGCCCATTTCGGATGTCAGTTTACAAGCCAGTGTCAACTAGATGCATACCTACAAAATTTAAACTTTACAGTTTAGCTTGTATGACGTACAAAGGTTAGAATCTTAATGTCTTATGGCTTATGTTGCAATTACATGTACTTAGTTCGCGAAGATAACTTCGTTTTCTTGCTGCCTATTCAGGCGATGTAAATTTCTGACCGGAATAGAAATTATTGACGGAAAGTATAAACTTTGCAAAGAACATTGGGTCTATTTATCTCCCAAAATCTTTTAAATAGACGATTGGCTTCATATTAACCGGGTGAGTACAACTATAACATGATTGGCCGCTTCAACTGGCCTTCGTGACTTCGCATCATTTGGTAAGTACTTTCCCATGATTCAACAGGAGGACACTCTGTCCATTTCATCACAATGAAAGATCTCACATTTTTAAGCATCGCAATACGAACTAATATTGTCAGTTCCTTATTGTCACAGTATCATAGCAAGAGTAAATGAGCATCACGAAGCTATTACTTTAAACTAGTGGTACCCTTAGGCCCCTTTTATACATCCTGCTCTGCTCTCTCTCTCGTGACGTTATATAGAGAGTAACAATTTATCGCTGACGACATCCACAAGACGAAACATTATATCAATTGTAAAGGTAGACCTTTACTCTACATTATAGCGTCCCGGGCCTTATGTCCTGGAGATTCGCATGGCCTGAGCCACGGCAGGGTGAGGTGTGGTGGCAGCAACCTATTGTAGGACAACATGACAAGCTGTGCAACCTTTTCTACCCCGCCCCCTAGTGATTTTCAATACAAGGGACCAAGCGCTCTGCACCGGAAGAAATGCTTCTGTTCTCTGGATTATCTATTTGTATATTTTGTATGACGTGTGGAACACATTACTCGGATTTTCTTACAAGTGTGCGACAGCAAATGTGGAATGTTTTAAAGCTTTGTAGCGATAATTCCTGTTTCATTGAATCAGTGCCAACCGCAGGATTTCAATCCAGCCGCCAGGTCGAGTTAGGTAATTTAATTTGATTTAAAGAATTTTATTGTTGAAAGAGGATTGGAAGAGACCCCAGGATCATTGCTTTATCTTAACCAAAAGGTTATTATTTTGTACATTTTTGCAAAAACCTGAAATAGCCATTTCAAAACAAATATATTTATCTTGATGTTGTATCTCAATCAATCTGAGATTCATATAGAACAGATTGGCCATTTTCTGTTGTAATGCAGCATAAATAGAATTTAATCGAGTTAAAACTTTATCAGGCATGGTTAGCTAATTAGAAAGTGGACATAAAACCGTAAAACATATGAATGAAAGAGTCAATCGTAATTAACACTTTGATCTGTAACTCTTAACGTACTAAAGAAGCCTTATAGGTAGATTATTCTATAATTGCGGCTTATCCAGAGCATCACCAGGAAATTAGCTCTTCTTTAGCTCGTTAAAGGGACCATTTTTGGTAACGTATTAATAATAAATGATAAATAAAAACTGCCGTGGTCTAGTGGTTAAGGAATCGGACTCACATGCCAGAGGTTTTAGGTTCGAGTGCCGCCTAGCCCGATGTAAAGACTATCGGATTTCTAAGGCAACCGGAGACCACCCCTCTAAATGTGCCCTCTCCCCAGGACACTGCTCACCCCGACTATGCATTATGCTACGTTGGAAGTCGAGTATGCCACCCCCGAAAAAACCCCAAAACTTACTAATCTTACTCTTATCAGACTTTTAACAATTTGCATGCGTAAGCATTTTGTCGACATACGATCAGATACCAGATATACCAGAGAAAAGTGAAATGTCAGACCCGCATTTCGAGCTCGGGACCCGCGAATTTACGATATGCTGCTTTACCAACTGAGTTATAGTTACCCGGTGATGACATAGTTCACTATCCTCTAGTTCTCTCGTTTAAGTACAAAAATTACTTTGTGCAACTTTAATTCTCTGTACCATAAATAATTGTAAAGTAATGGTTTATCAATTTAAAGGGTCACAAGTTACTTTTATCGACTAATATAGTGTCTTAGAGGCTAGATTATTCTTAATTTGTATACTCTCACTTAATGAGACAGAGTACATCCTTCTTAGAGATCATAAATGGATGCAGATACTATTCCAATGAAGGGGTGCATGTTTCTATCTAACTCCATATTCAAAGTGTGGTGCAACATGACAATACCTCAGTAGGCAGAGATAACTATTCTTTCCCGTCTTTGCTCATTGCTTTTGGTTACTGTTCAGTCCGACAGTATAAAATGGTTTTCTCAAGACATAAAGCGCCTAGTTGATTATACTTTAAAGTTATGACTTACGAGTTTTCCAAGTCAGCCCCAAATTACTACAGCAACAAATTTTGTCCACTGAAAAGATTATACCTCTGCTTTATGTATGTGCAAGAATACTAATTATAAACGTACATTAGGAATGCTGATTCAAGTATCATTTAAGATTCCTTACAGCTCAAAAAGAAGGCAATAATTGACAACTGTAGGTGACGTAAGATAAATATGACAAAACAATTTTGTGCTAATTTTTGGGCTAAATATAATGTCGGTGCAGACAAATCTCGGGCGGATTCCAAACTCGAGCTGCTATAAAAAAGATAAGTGTTATCACTATTCTCTCGAATATCGTCAAAATGTGTTATAATGCAGTTATATAGCAAGACGGTATCCAGGTTACATCAGACAATGTCACTTGTAGACATCATGTAAAAGACTGGCATAGGACGAGCACTATTGTTCTGTTATAAAAACTGTTCGTGACGCACAAGTTTCAGTTCTTTTTTATGAAAGGTGACTTTAGTCCTGCGTCTGCAAAGAATGGGAAACTGTTACCAAAAGCATTTAGGTGAGTACATCGGAAATAGGTGGAAGGCGTTAATCCGAGGTGTAAGTCATTGAAAAGTGGCATCGCCCGCATCGGAAACCCGTAATAGATGCCCGCCACAAATTAAATGAGTAGAATAAGAGGATAAAGTGAAATCCAAGAATACGAAAGTAGGAAAACGCCACCGAAGGTTTAAATAGATATGTGCAAAGTACCGCTGAAGTTTAATCCTAAAATTCCTAGCCAAGTGCGAGTAAATCTACACCTTCCATAGACCCAAATCCTTTCCACACGTGCCAGAATTTTATTACATTACAAATCTTGTACCTTTTTTCACAGACTGTTTCTAAGTATACTCCTTATTACAAAAGAGACTTGATAGAAATTCGGTATCAAGCCGAATCTCCACTAGGCAGAAAATAATGGTAGCCGTTACATTTTCGGCCGCTACCCATAATCATTGTACAATATTGGTGTAGTTGAGGCGGAAAATGTAGCGGGTCGAAAAGTAGAACTCGATGGTGGCCGATGAAGCCCATCGCGTAAAAATGTTAACAGACTTTCACAGTCATATCTCTCTTTGCCGTTGATAAGGAAAACACTCGCCGTGGCGAAAACCAAGGAATCAAACTTTGTTACTCTGGACGTCATATCTTAAGTAAATGAAGTCATATGTGTTCCTCTCACTATAATATGACCTTCATGACGTCATCGCGGCATATGTTGTGGATAACCCCTAACAAGTAGGAATGCAGGAATTATCGGTAGCCTACAGAGCTAAACTGCTTGTTGAGTTCAGAATGGATGATATTTTTTTATGTAGCATAAGCCTACCTTATATTGAGTCAATTTTCTTTTGAGCTGGTAGTACCGTACAATAATCACGAGAGGTAAAAAGGCCTCATGACAAAGTCGTATGATGATCAGATCCACCAAGCACATACACCGGGCGATCTTGAGACTCTTGCAATAGTGTCGACTGCACGTTCAAGATAACTATTGTTTTAGACACTTCTATTACTTTGTCTCTTGGTGTAAGCACTCGTCAATAAAACTTTCTGCCTGCTCCTGTTTTTCATAAATTGGTCATATGCAGAAGCCTTATTATGGTGTCCCTTATTTCCTTTCTGTTTTAGTGCGTGTCAATATAACATACCGTTGCGAAGAAGCAAAAAGCACAGAGCATTTCTCATGATGTCAGCCATGTTTAGGTCTTCTGGATCGTTTGTCTCTCGCTACCCCTTTCTATCCGCTGCCACGTGGGGACTGCACGAAAAGTAGCCGCGGCAAATGTAACGGTAGAAAAACATTGTAGCGGCTACTTTTCCTCCAAGTTGAGATCCGATTTTAAGGTGGTAGAAAGTTGAACAGTCTTGGCAATAAGTAAATATATAGTTAGAAAAATAACAAAACGAGCTTCATAAAATTTTCGTTGTAGCTCTCCATAGTTTTATACTATGCAAAAATTTAATGTGAAAAAATGAGGGCTAGTGCTACGTTCTGTGTCAGTGTTTCAATTACAGCTCAACCTTCACGTATTAAGCCAGTCTTGTAAAAGCATTTGGAAATGGGAGGGTAATTTATGTTTTATCATAATTGTAACTGTATAAGATCTTACTGTTTTCCGGAAGTTTTGTTTACAGAAGAAGAAATATTAAAGTTAATGTTAGCGTCAATTAGTCTGTAATAGAATGTCCATATACTTTAACATATTTTATCCTACAAATGTAAACTTGAGATTTTTTCGACGCACATCGTAAGATACGGTTTTACTTTGCTCGGATCGAAACCAAGGTTGAGCACCTTAGTCCTATAATGGGCTGAGCCGATTGTGGTTTATCCGGCTCCATTACGGTGACAAGATTCGAGAGACGTGTTTAACAGTCTCAATTTTACAGTAGACTGCCGCTACCTGGTCTCTCTTTTATCAATATTTGACTAAAGAGACTGAAAAAGATGTTTTCAAACTTTTTATCGACCTACGTTGATAGATTGATTTTTGGTCGTCCTAGTCATTCGCCTTCCAAAATGCCGGACGATTAGAAGTAGAATCGGCTTAGCAGAAGGCTTGTAAAAATGCCAAATCGTTTAATGCGAAATTTGCAGATACAAAGATATTGTTTGAGAAGACTTCCTAAATCTGTATGCACTACGCAAACGAGGGAACTCGAACGTCGAGTTTCGTAACGACGAAAAAGAGAAGTTTCTACGTCAGCTGTTCCTTGCGCCATTAAAGTTTACGGCACTAATATCAATATTAAAGATCTATTTGAGCCGGATTAGCTAAATGTAACTGCAATCAGGTATCATGACTTTTATTCTTCGCTTATGCAAGGACATTTAGAAGAAGTTTTGAAAGGACACCCTTCCTTCTCTGTTTTTGGTTGAATGAAGTAGCATGCAACAAATGTAAATTTCATATTAAAAATTGCTAATTTTATTGTCACCGCAGCTTCACTACGGGAAACTAAAAAAGAAAAAAAAATCGCCACCAAATGCTGTAGGTAAATGAGTGAGCAATCTCAAACAGACTAGAGTAACACATCAAATAAACTTGTTGAAGTTAACTTTTTAATACATAGTTTGTCAAAGCACCCTTAAAACAAGAGAAATTATACCATTTCACTATCCTTCTAAGCTGCGCAATTGTTATTGTTTGTGGAGACTGTTCATTAATCTTGTATTGCTCTTATGATATCTGTAGTGCGTAAAAGGTTAGTGTTACGTCCCAATTGCAAAGAGAACCAGTAACACTTTATTCCGAAAAATTTCGTATGAGAATTATGAGTTAAAATTTCAATTGCCGACAAGACATCAAGATATTTCAGATACCCAAGTCATCTATTTATTTCCCGTAACGAGGTTTTATTAATCTCCCCTTGTTACCCATCAAGAAAGTTAAGCATGCTGATGAAATCTTCTTTCAATGATCATACGGTAAAGCCGCCGGTGTCTGTGCCCATGAAATTGATTACCATTAAACTTCTGGTTGCGGAAGATAGGAGATTTGTTTGAAATCTCATCCTTAGCTTCATTACACAATAGTATAATTAAGGTTGTATTTATAAGGTGTTTAAAGTTATTTTAAAATGATGGCCTGTTCTGAGAAGTTGAATTTCTGTCTGTTTTACTTTACGTTTAGTTGTATATCCCTACAGTCTTCATCTGCAAAATTCGTGACATAAACTGGTTGGGACCCGTGACTAAGGTGGCCAGAAGTTTCCAAAGCTTCCCGATACTGGAGTCAAACCTATCAAAGCAAGTTCTTGGACCAAACGAATATTCACTCTATAAATTCTACCTGACTTTGGATGGTCTATCCTTCTCATATTGTGTGACTCTGAATTATTCAGTAAATATGTGAACGATACTAGTGACTTTTTAGTCACTTACACCAGATTTTACAGAGTAGGTCGCTCAGTCGATCAAACACTTGCGAGTCGTTACATCGATGTCGACAGGAGAATCCACCTACAATTGTGTTTTGTTTTTACTATCGCAAAATCTTAAACAAATTTCAATGTTTAAACTACGTGATATTTTAGATAGAACTTTACTTCATCATTATTTCTTGTAATTATAGAGTTTTATCAATAGGTACATTTATGCATGATCTAAATAAGATGATGGATTCAATTATGTGTTCTACTCACAGCCGTCACAGCAATTGTATCCCTAACATTTACACCATTCTAGAGAAAAAGGAAAGGCTTCTAATACTAGAATCAGAGTGATCCAGTTTCAAAGCCTTTCCATTTAATCTGTGTAGTTTCAGGGTCTTTATTCTTTCGTCTTTCTGTCCCCTGACCCTTAGGGTCGTAGGGGCGCTGCACGGATGAATGTTGCACCGAATGTCTCCACCTCTCTCTATCGTGGGCTAGGCTCTAAGTAGTAGCAAAGTCTTTCCCTGTCCATTCTGAGATGTTATCTGACCACCTCTTTCTCTGTCTGCCTCGTCGAGGTAATCAATTGTAAATGGTAAAATATCCGTAGTATTTTAAGGAGTAAAAATGTAGACGAGTCTCCGTAGTTTGTTCTTTAGTTGTTGGCTTTTTAGTCTTTTTTTATGTTGTTAGGTTGCCAATTTTCTGGGCTTACCTTAATTCGCAGGTGCCAAAATGTACTCGAAATATCTAAATGATGTTATAATTTATCGTTGGCATTAGTAAGCGATTAAAGGATTTTAACAGTCCTTTTGCAGCCATGACGGAATGTCTGTTTCGCAAGAGCTAACTAACACTCTGTAAAGATATCATTCGTAAGAACACGCCCTTCATTACTTAATGTTTATCTCTTTCGTCACCAGACCTCCATTGCATCAGCAGCAAGTTGGGTTTCTCTTACCCGATGCGACATTTCATTGGGTTCAAGTCAAACGGGCCTTCCTTCCGTCGGGATGGACGCGCAAGACTGGGTTAAAACAGTTGTCTCATGATTATGCTGTGCTGGAAATAGAGATACCTTACTTAAGGTCATGGATGTGGTTTGGAACTTACGACTTAAAGAAGAATCAATACGTGCAGTTTGCAGGTTATCCATCTGATAAACCAGTTAATGAAATGTGGTTTTCGTACTGTTCTGTAGCACAGTTCACCAAGAATCTAATAATGAGCTATTGTGATGCTATGCCTGGAATGTCTGGCTCCGGTGTTTACGTATACGAGAAGAATAGATTCTCAAGCAAGGGAAGCAGAAAAATAATTGCCATCTTTTCCTCCCATGTCCGATTATCGGGCATCAATGGCAGAACTAGAGTCGAATTCAATGTGGCAACTCGATTGACACGAAGAAAAATGAGGAGGATTTGTCGATGGATAGGAGCCGGTGATCGCTGTGAAAAAATTATCAATGAACAAACCGGGCCAGAACCTCTTCTATTTCGATAGCATGACTGGCTAAAGATGAAATGCTTCAAAGCTATGGATGTTTAACTTTGCTAATTGTAAAGCAACCGGTCATCTTGATGACATCACCAATTCTAGATCGTCTACAGATGATGTAGTGAGACGATAGATGGGAAAGGTTTGATCTTTGCATCTATCACCAGTGAATTGGACCATACAGAGGAAGATCAGCCTTTATTACGATTAGAAAAAGATGTCTGTTGTAATATTTTGAAGAAGGGTATTAATTTTAAGAGGGTTCCTCCTTTGAGTATCAGGCATCTCTAAGCAACTTGTCATCTTTAAAATACCACCAATTCTAGGTCATCTTCAGATGATGTAGTGAGACGATAGATGGCAATAGTTTTATCTTTGCATCTATCACCAGCGAATTGGACCATACAGAGGAAGATCAGCCTTTATTACGATTAGAAAAAGATGTCTGTTGTAATATTTTGAAGAAGGG